>WOXC01004301.1:0-33123 GCA_011680675.1 Gymnobelideus leadbeateri
TTCTGTCTTTTACATTCAGATGACTCTGAGAGAAGTGTGAGCTCTGAGGAGGATGGACTAGAGGGATCAGAGAAAGTTTATAAAAGATAATGCATTTTTGTTAGATTTTAAAGGATGGGAAGTAATTCAACAGGTAAATAGGGTAAATAGGCAGAATCTTGACACTAAGTATTGAGTTAATCTGATTACAGTGGTTCCTTATAGGGTACCAGGAGAATTGTGAAACCATTTCTCTCTCACTGTTAAGGCATAACGTTCAGTAGTGTTTGTAGGTATTTTATCCATACATGGACTCCCTCTACCATCATCCAGCCACCAAAGATACCCGTCTGAATGCTGCTGATAATAACAAGGGTGGGGAGAGGCATAATAACTTCTTTATCATCTCTTGTCGAACTGGACTGGCTGAGAATAAGGTAAGTGCTGCAGAGCCAGAGACCAAAGGAGGGGAAAGTCTCAGTTTATACCTGCACAGCATATGTTAGGTCTACTCGTTTTCTTCATTATATCTAAACATTAAAAATGTTAATTTTTACTTCTGGAGAAACCACCGGGATGCTAATCACTGCAGCCCCAAACCACAACTGGGCACCACTGATGGAAGGAGTGTGCATATGAGAAGGAAATACCGTCTCAAAGAGACATATGTAGTCTCCTTATGAAATGCTACCATATCTGTAGCACTGCAGAAGTCTTCATGACAACTCAGATCTGTGATGGCCTCAAAGATTTCCTCTCATCTGGAGGAGGGCATCTTCTCTTATTTACCTACGTGGTTTTTCAGACACCTTTTCAGAAGGCTTTTAGCCAGGGGGAAACAGGCATTGAGCAGGTACTAACTATAGACATACTGAACAGAAACACATGTAAGCAAATAACAGCGTTTTCTGGTTAAAACCCTAGATCCGTATGGGTCCATTCTCAGTAGTATGGTATAAAATGTTGTTCTAAACCTTTTTTTTTTTTTTGCCAAACTTCTTTTTAGTTTTCTGTCTAATAGTGAATCCTTATCTTAGTATTCAAGTCTTTGGGTTTTTTGGATGCTTTTCTGTGTTAATATGCTTCTGCATGTACTATATCTAATCTGTTCCAATGATCGAGCTATTTTTTACCCAGTACTGGATATTTTCTGTCATGACTGCTTTGTAGTATAATCTGAGATCTGATACTGCTAGGCCTGGGTTACTTTCCTCAAGACAGCCCCATGAGGTAGCTTTAGTATTATTATCCCCGTTTTATGGATCAGGAAACTGAGATTGAAAAAAGTTAAGTGATTTGCCTATGGTCTCTAAGATAAGTATTTGAGGAGGAAAAATAAAAGTTTTCTGATGAGAACAATGTGAATACACTGAGAACTCAAAATCCAACATATATATATATATATATGGAAGATGGAAGAAAGAGAAAATGAGAGAGGATGTCTACAAAAGCATGGCATGGTCCTATAGGAAAGGATGGGAGCACTAGCTTGAAATGGAGCAAAGGTTAACAAGGAAAACTAAGGACAACAAAAAACGTTGCTTTTTAAAAAGCTCTCCTGGAGAAAAGATGAAGCTCAAAGACAGGATCATGCCTCTGCTCTGTGTGGAGTGGATGATGGCAACATCCAGCAACAGTTTTTGCTTTTTTTTTTTTTCTGCCAAGGAGATTGACCTTTGGACTAGAAGAGGCAGAACAAAAATGACTATAATTTGATGATTCAAGATAAATGTGGAAATTATAAGAGAACATTTATTTGTCCTTGGTAAATTTAAGTCACCTGGTGCTGGTGAACATCTCGAGTACTCAAACAAATGACAGAGGTCATAAACGAGCCACTGTCAATTCTGAAATATTGAAGAGAATGTACCACCTAACTGCAAATGAGGAAACCGACACCCAGAGGTTGAGGACTGCTCGGTATTTGGGGGGTTTTCTTGGCAAAGATACTGGTATGGTTTGCATTTTCTTTCTCCAGCTCATTTTACAGAGGAAGAAACTGAGGTAAACAGGGTTGTGATTTACCCAGAGTCACATAGCTAGTAAGTGTCTGATGCTGGATTTGAACTCATCTTCTTGATTACAGGCCTTGTCCTCTATCCACTGTGCCACCTAGCTGCCCCTTATTAACATAAGGACCAAGTGGTCTCTGAGATACTCTAGAACAAAATATATAAAAAATGAATGCAGAGTGATTTGGGGGGGGGGTGCACTAATTGGGAGAGGGGGGTCAGGAAAGACATTTTTATAGGAGATAACACTTTAAGTGAGTCTTAAAAGGAACCAGGGATTCGAAGAAGTAGAAATGAGGAAGGAGTATTTGACATTCATTAGCATCCAGGAATGATTTCCAATCTTGTCCTATGCCTCTTCCTGTGTATCTACACTGTGTTACTTCCTTCAATACTTATATCTTATACTTTCACCAGTTTGGATAGTTACTCCTTCCATACCTTAGTATATAGTTTTTGTAAGTTCTGGTGCCCAGAACAATTCCTCACCTTGTGGTCAACCTTCTCTTGATGAATGAAACCTTTCTGTCCTTAACTTGACCAATTTTCAGAAAGCAAACTTAGGCTGTTTTTCAGATGATAATATACATTCTATTTCTGTGCCCATTGTCAAATACTTCTTAGCTTGGTTTAGGGCCTGCCAAAGCTCATGTTCTACTGGTATATCCTTTGGTAACACAAGATTACTTCCATATTGTAATGGGGCATTTGAGTTTTAAAAAGAAGTACTGGAAAACTCAAGGCCAGGAGATATTTTTACCCATAACCATCTCTTTCCCAAAGCTTCCTTAGGATTGAGCAGAGATAAGCAACAAGTGGTTCGTTTTCTTTGTTCCCTGTCTGCAGACCACAATTCAGATTCCACAGTTCACTGACTGTAAGGTTGAGTCATCATGAAGACTAACACTGGCCCCAACAAGAATCAGTATTAGAGAATCTGTAAAAGGAGTCTGGAAACAAAACTAGGACGATTTATAGTTATGGCCTCATATCCTAAGAGAGAATAGATGAGGCTGGCAAAGATCAAGTTAGCCCATAGTTTACCTTTCATCTCTAGTTTCTGTGACTCTCCTTGACCCTGGAAATTCTTTCATCTCCCCCATGGGAGTCCTTCTCCAATTTGAAAATTGTTGGTATACAGTCTTCATTTTACCTTTGGGTTTGACAAATACTATATTTGTTTCAAAAGGTTACTTTTTATCCATTGAATTTTTCTTACTCTATTCTTGTATGTGACATCACTTTCATTCCTTTGTAGCACTTTATACAGGGTGGTAATGAGCAGTAATTGGGGGGTGGGGATAAAATGTGTTTTCTTCCTTCCTTCCCCTTCCCTAGGGCTAGGAAAGTATTTTCCTATTGAAATGTCAACTTAGCTCAAAAACATTTCCCCCCTAACCCCAGTCCCTTAAAAACCAGCCTTTACATTAGCAAATAAAATAAAAAGTAAAAAATTCAGTGTAACTAAAGTTCAGTCTGTTCAAAGCTTTCATGATTGTACTTCCTTGGGAATTTTGGAAACCTTGTAAGCAGAATTAAAATAATTTCTCAGCAATGAGAGAGCAAACTGGGGCTCTCCAACAGATGTAATCACTCAAGGAAAACTTTGTTTGCCTTGGCTGAGTTACTCCTTCATTTTTTCCCTCTTTCATGCAGCCGCCAATCCTCCCCTCCTTCCTTTTCCCTTATTTCCCCCCTCCCCTTCTTCTCCCTCCCCTCATCTATTTCTTTGTCTCTCTCTCTCTGCCTAGACACTCATTGCATTCTGGATCAAACAATAGCAGCTTGGCTACTTCCAAAGCCAACAGAAAATCCAAATGAAAGAAGGGGGCCTTTGGTTGTCATAAGAATTCGTGGCTACTCACTTCCTAGAATTAAAGCCTCAGCTCTGATCTGTAACCTAGCCAAGTCTGAGACAATGACTGGGTTTCCATTTTGTTCCTTTGATAGAGAGTTGGATACGTGCTTCAAATGGGAAAACAAAACCTACGTCATGATAGAGAGACAAAATCCAGTTTCTCACATGGTAGGTCCATTCCTCAATTGTGGCATGTTCTCCACTTACCAGCACCCAAACTATTTTGCATTTCCAGACCTAATCTTAGAATCAGGGTTACACTGTGGAAAACATAATTGTTATTTGTCTAACTATTAGAGCACTTTGTATAATAATAGAAAATACATACAGATGATTGAGAAAAAGCCATAGCATGGATGATTTAGAAAAGGTCTTTTTGCTATTGAACACCCACAGTTTGTTATTAGACAGATGGCAAGTTGTCAATTACGTTCCACATTTTCACAAAGTATATCCAGAGATATGAAAGCATTTTGGATATTTTCTTTTAATCTGAGTTTAGAAGGGACAGAAAAGAAATTGAAGTAACATGAAGAGAGATCAATGGGCTATGGAAAGTAATGATGCATTGAGAAAGAGGAAGGTCTGACAAAAGGGTGTGTGGTTTAGTGGAAATTTTAGTGCTATGCTGTAGTATGAGAGTCACCTATCAAGAATGGTTTGGTTGAACAGCCCTTTACCCTGGGGTGGTCATCTCATATCCAGTATTTGATGGCATCTCAGCTATGATCATCTCTGGTCTCCATTGTTAGTTGCATTCATATTACCCAGAACTGCTAACCAAACTCATGGGAAAGTAGATTTTTTCCAAAGCTAGTTGTTTTCTTAGAATGAGTGATGTGCCTGATTGTTGTGTGACCTTTCAACTTCTCTCAGGCAGGAGCTTCTACTCCACTAATTCCTCCACTCCAGCTAATTCCTACTCCAGTAAGCAAGCCCAATTCTGACCAAAAGATTTTGGGTTGAGAAGATTTAATCTGAGATCAGGTCTGTCTAGGAAACTATCCTTACCTGATTTTATGGCTCCCTTTCTCAGAGATAGAGCCAGACTGCTATAGATGCTGTGTCTTTCTACCTAGCAATTCATTCTTTTCTGTTTTCTAGGTCCTCACACATACATCGGGTCTCTTTGGGTCTCTTCTAGTGGTATCATTCCTTTACCTCCTTTATTGTTTGAAGTTTTCCCTTCAACAACACTAATTTTGCAGGAATAGAAGCTGAGGCTTGCTTAGTATATGTTCTGTGTTTGGAACAGTCCTTAAATAAATGACGTTTACTGACATTTAGCTACCCCTGGAATGTGATATTGATTTAAAAACTATTTTCAGATGAATTCTTTAAAAAATCATATCCTAATGTGGCCCAGGAATCCATAAAGGCTCTGTGACCACAGCAATATAATAAAGTGTGGCACCAGGATTATTTCACAGATAAGTAGTGAGACAGAGGGTTTAATGACTCCTTCTACATCACACAGCAGGTTAATAACAAAGCCTAGAACAGAATTTAGGTAACTCAAAGTGGTGCCATCTCTTCCTCTCCTTGCTTCTAGGGTGGCATTACTTGCTTTTCCCACCCATTCTACTGTTGATACTTATGCTGTCACTATCTTTCTTGCATGGCAAAGTATTTATTCATGTTTGAGGAGTGAGATTAGAAACAGCATCTAGAAAATTCACCCAGAAAATACCGGGTGAAGAACCAGTAGAAGCCTTCATATTGTGAGACCATGGTCCTATTCCCATGGGGAAACTTATTATCTAGACATGGAAAATCAGAAATTTAGCCTAAGAAGTAGGTTTTTTTGTTTTGTTCTAAAACATAATTTTCTTTCTAGAAATTCCAACTAATCTTAATACAGTAACATAATAAAACTCCCCAGTGAATATATGTCTACTCACCCTGAGTATCACAAGACCTCATCTTTGACAGATGGGAGGAAACATTCAGGCACAAAGAATCCAAGGGACTTGTTGAAGATCTCACAACTGGCTCTCTCTCTTCTTATTCCCAGTCTGGGCTAGGTCAAAAGACCCAGTCCATTCTCACACCAGGGGTTCCAGTAGAGTACTTAGTGCTTGGGGTTTTTCTTGAGTATAGTTCATAGACCATTAAACATAAATGTATCCACTAAAGAATTGCCTACCCAGGAGTTAATTCCTGGTGTTTGTGATTGAGAAAGAAAAAGAGAGTAGACAAAAAAGAAATAGTTTTTGGATATTTTAATATTCTCTTAGCCAAAAGCCTGTGATGGAAAAAGGCACAAAGAAATTAACATTTGAATAGAAACCTGGGGGAGCAAGGAGAAGTAGTGGTTTTTCTTTATGGTACTTGTTAGTTGGATTAAATTTATTTTTTTGAAATTACCATTAAAAATGATGAGTATGCGATACTATTTTTTTCTACTTTCTCTCAAGTCCTCCCTACACACAGTCCTTTATTCCTCTACTAAAAACATGTGAGTTTTCCTTGTAAGTAGGTGTATCCTTGTACTGAAAACCTGAATCCCCTCTGCTTGTTTTCCTAATTTTTGTGTTAGGGGTTTAACTGAATTTATTTATCAACTACATAGCATTATATTTCATCTGGAAGACTTGTTAAGAAGACTATTTAATTTCCTCATATACATTATTTCAGATAATCTACAGCCTCTTGTTGCTGAAATCTTAAAGCTTTCAAAAATGTCAAATAACTTGCTTATCTTGTTCATTCAGATAAACACCTCTCAACATCCTGTTTTTCTTATGTCATACGAACAGGAAGGGAACGATTGTTTGAAATGTGCGTCAGCTGTAGCTGTAACTAGGCAATTTCTGAGTCTCCCATCTACCATAGGAACTTAGGGCTATATATTCCATGTATCTGGAGTATAGAGACGGCTTGGTTTGAAAATGCTTCTTGGGGTAAAAGATGTAAGCTCCTAGGATTTTGGTAGGGGACTTCATAGCCCTGGTACTGGAGGGAAAATCATATAGTAACATCCAAAGAGGAATAGGTGATTTGGAATAACTTTCAAAGACTTTTTCAGGAAGACTCTGGAACTTATAGATAAGATACATTGGACTAGAGAGTACAGTAGAATGTATTGTAGCTTATGGGAGAATGTAAGCTCTTGAGGGCAGGGACTGGTGGTTTTTTTGTTTGTTTTTGATCTTTGTACTCCTAGCACCTAGCACTTTGCTAGTGTTTAATTAGTATTTGAAATGGAATAGTATCAAGGGATCATTTAGAACAACCCCATCTGTATACTGGTAGAGACACTCTATAGGTTATCTATATAATAAATAGCATGTAATAATCCAGAGACAATACATATTCTTCATTGACTTGGTTTTTCTTGTGTGAATGGTAAGACTAAACTCTTTTGAGTGGTTATGGATCTCATTTAAGAGTATTTGCAGTGTTTCATGGCTTGATGCAACCAATATAATGTGATTTGAAAGGAGGAACTCTTATAGGAACTCACCATTTTTTTTTTCTTTTACCTAATCCCTCTACAATTTGAACTCTATGGTAAATCTACTCCAGGGAGTGATGGATACCTTTGATAGGCCTTCTCTCCCTCTGTTATGCCTCTTATGAATTTTTTTTTCAAATTTTGAAGGTATTAATGACTTTTTTTTAGATCATCTTAGTTTTTTGGTTTTTTTTTCAAAAAAAAAAAACCAGAAAAATCATTTATTCCAAAAGGATATAGAAATATAGAAATTTAAGATTAAATTCTTTGGAAAAGGAACGAAGGAAATAAGCATATATTAAGTGCTTATTATATAGATATATACACATATATAATATATAGCACATGTACTATCTATATGTATGACTATATATATATATATATATATATATATTTGTATGACTGTACATGACATAATATTTGTAAAGTGCTTAGCAGAATGCCTGGCACGTAGTAAATTCTTTTTAAACAAATTTTTTTAAAATTCATTTATTTACTTTTGGTTTACAATATTCAGTTCCATAGTCCCTTGAGTTTCAGATTTTCTCCCCTTCCCTCTCCTCCCACACATAGTAAATTCTTAATGCTTCCTTCTTTCCTGTGAACACACACACACACACACACACACACACACACACACACACACACACACACACAGAGTGATCTTAGTACAGCTTCAATACCATTAGGGAATTTTTTCCTCCAGCAGAGTTTCTTGGTGATTCCCAAAACTATGGCCATTCATACTACTGAAGGAGTTTTAAATTCATTACTTGTTTTTTAATGTTATCATATTTTTAGGGGGAATGAAAATAATATGTATGTCACTAAAGTCCCATTCTTTGCATCCAAAGAACAATGTTCATATATTAGACATATAGGATAGGTACATTAGTTACAGAGTTTGACAAAGAATAAAATTTTTTAAAAGATGTTATAGAAAAAGTACTAAAATTTAGAATAAAATTAAAATTAAATTATATTGGAAATATTTAAATCAGCTAATCACCTACCAGATGAATTAAGGGAGTCTTTCAGTTAAAAGGTACTTTAACTTTCCGGGAATTTCTCTTCAATAGATTACAGATGATAACACAAATTATCCTCTTCCTCAAGGCCAGTGATACATGAGATAATTGTGATTCAAAGAAAGGGTTGAGCTAGACCAGAATAGTAATCATTCAAAAAAGATAGCAGCAAAGTGCACAGGTTATCAAAATGACCATGCTACTATCCTTATTAGGACATTTGCGATGAAGCAGGGGGACAAAGATACCCATCACAGTGATGAGCACCAAGAGAACCCTGGCTGTAATTGTCTCCTTAGCTGACTCTCCTTGTCCTTTTACTTTAATTTCCAAATATTTTTCCCTCTCTTCTTTATCCCAATGAGCCATCCTTTGTAACAAAAAGATAAAAGAGCAAGAAAAGAGCTATTAGGCAAAGCTAACTGATGCATAAATCAAATCTGACACTATATGTAATGTTTCATAAACATCCTACAAAGAATGGAATGAAATGGCTTTTCTTATTCCTAGGGCTTACTCATTCTAATTAAATAGTATTTAACTTCATTTTTTGTTCTTTCCATTTACACTGTTATAGTTAATGTGTGTTTTGTTTTCCTTGTTCTAATTCAACTTTGCATCAATTCATAGAAATCTTCCCATGCTTCTCTGAATTCATCATTTTTATGACATAGTAATATTCCATTGTACAGTTTGTTTAGCTCTTCTCCTAAAGATACCACCTTTTTTCTTTATTAAAGTCTTATTGATTCTCTTCGTGTTTCTATGACATTGATTTCTGAATAAATCCCTCATTCCTTTCCTACCAGTGAGTCTTTCCCTACAACCTAACCCATCCTCCCCATCCTCCCAAAAAAGAAAACAAACAAAAACAGTTTAGCAAAACTAAACAATCTGCTTCTGCTGTCATGTACCACATTTCATACCCATTACCCTCTACCTTTCCTATAAAAAGAATGTGGTCCATTTCTTTATCTGTTCTCTGGGGCCAAGGGAGGCACTTAGGATTTCATAGCATTTGGCTTCTTTTTTGTTGCTGTTTTTGTTGACATTGTTATAGTTATTTTGTATATTTCTCTAGCTCTGCTTATTTCCTTCTACATGAATTCATGTAAGTTTTCTCATGTTTGTTTTAACTGCTCACATTCTGTATTTCTTTCAGTGCACTGATATTAAATTACATTTATATAACAAAACTTATTCATCTATTTTCCAGTCAGTGGACTTCTACTTTATTTCCAGTCCTTTACTACCAAAACATGGCTATGAATATTTTGGTGTATATGGGTCTGTCCTTGACTCCCTGGAATTTTTTATTAGCAGTGGGATCTCTAGATCAAATAGTATAAGAATTTTAGTTATCTTATTCACCTATTACAAATAATTTTCCAGAACACTTGGACTAATTGAAAATTCTGCTAATAGTGTGTTAGTGAAAACATCTTCCTATAATTCTTCCAGAAAATTACATCTTCTCTGCCAATATTTAAAAAAAATTTTTTTTTCAGTTAGCAAAAGTCTACCTTCTCTTCCTCCTACCCTAACTGTCCCCTCCCCACCCAATTGAGAATGAAAGAAAAACAAAACTTAGTTACATCTCACTCCACCTGGAAATAGAAGGGAGGATTTAATTAGGGGAAAGAGAGAAGTAGATTAAAGGAGGGATTAGTCCTAAGCAAAACAAACTTTTAACTAAGGATGTACAAAAATATTTATAGCTCTTTTAGAAGTAACAAAGAAGGGAAATCTGAGGCCATGCCCATAAATTGGGTACTAGCTGAACAAGTTATGGGAGGGGGGATATAGATACATATGTGTTTCTCTACCTATACACACATATGAGATAGAATGTTATTATGCTGTAAGAAATGATGAATGGGATGGTTTAAAAATTAAAAAACAACAACCCAGGGAAGACTTCTATGAATTGATGCAAAGTGACCAGAACCAGGAGAACAATTTATGCAATGACAACATTGTGGTAACACAGACCAAGAGCTTTGAAAGAGTTAGAGACTCTGATTAGCATAATGAGCAGCCATATTCCAAGATGAAATAATGAAATGTTATACCCATTTCCTGATTGAGAGGTGAAGTGAAATGTGCTGTTTTGGACATGATCGATGTGGGAATTTGTTTTGCTTTACTATTCATGTTCAACACTGTTTTTTGCCTTTTTATGTTTCTCTTACACCTGCGTTTTAACTTCAAAGGCTCTACACAGCTCTGGTCTTTTCATCCGGTATGCTTGAAAGTCCTCTATTTTGTTAAAGATCCAGTTTTTCCCTTGAAGCATTACACTCAATTTGTTGAGTAAATAATTCTTGACTGTAAGCCCATGTCCTTTGCTTTCTGAAATCTGATCTTCCCAGCTCTTCTTACCTTTGTAGTGGGAACTGCTAAATTATATGTGATCCTGACAGTGGTTTCTTGGTACTTGAATTCTTTCTTTCTGGTTGCTCGTAATATTTTTCCTTTGACTTGGAAAATCCATATTTTGGTTATAATATTACCGAGAGTTTCCATTTGGGAGTTTCAGGAAGTGGCTGGTAGATTATATTTCCAGTTTTCTCTCTGGTTCTAAGAGAACTGGGCAGTTTACTCTTAATATTTCTTGAAATGTGATACTGAGGTCCATGGCTTTCAGGTAATCCATTGATGTCAGTTGTCCCTAAGAACTCTAATTCCCCTTATCCTGAAACTGGGTAAGTGGTCTCTCTAAGCACCAGATCCCTGCAGATTAGACATTCTAAGGTCCCTTTCTCACTTTAGAGAATCTCTCTCTTCCTCCATGGGAATACTTATCTTTGTAACCTCTTTACATTATTTAACATAATTCTAGAAATGCTTTTCTTGGCATTTCAAAGCCCTTCACAGTATGACTTCAATCTACTTTTAAGACTCTTTTATGACTAGTAAATACATCCACACATCAAGTGTATTCATAATTCCTTAAAAGATATAGTAACTGAAATGGAGCAAAATGTTTGGAGTTATACTTTACAAGTATGTCTAAGGGGAGAATTCTTGAATAAAAAAGAAATAGAAGAAGACACAAAAGATAGAATAGACATTTCAAAAAATGTTACATGAAATTTAAAGGTTTTTGCACAAACAAAATCATAACAACTAAGATAAGGGAAATCATCAATTGGAAAAATAAATTATTGCATCAAATATCTCAGGTAAATGCCTGATATCTAAGCTATATTAGGAATTAACAGAAATAAAAACCAAGAAACAATCCTCAATAGATAAATGAGAAAGGGTATTAATAAAGTTTTCAAAAGAATTATAAACCATATGAAAGACTGTTCTAAATCACTAAAAATAAGAGAAATACAAACCAAAATAATCCTGAGGATTTACTTTACATGTAAAAAATTGGCAAAGCTAAATGATATATCATAGGGAGGAGGAAGAGGTACAGCAAGCTCCTTTCCATCCAAAAACTTCTCCAAACATATCTAGAAAACACAGCAAACAAAATCCTGATGGAGAAATCCAAGAAAAAGTGACAGTGTGCCATTTTTCTTGTCTCAGTTGGCATAAAGAGCCTCTGGAGCCTGGGAATGGGCTAACTATGAGTACTGCTATGAAGAACTGCATTATCAAGAGAGAGGCTATGTACCAGAATAAGAAGTCCCAGATCCAGGGCACTGTAATGGGAATGAGTGCCAACTAGCCAGCTAGGTGGTACGATAGATAGAGCACCAGGCCTGGAGTCAGGAAGATGTAAATTCAAATCCAACCTTTTTAGGATAAAAGTCTGTCAGAGACACATTTAATAATTAAATTTCAATATGAAGAATCATTGTGTAGAATTAGAAAAATCCAAAGGGTCAGAGATTCATTCTGCCTTTTCAATTTTTCTCTGACCTGAGCCATTTTTTAGTTAGAATTTTTATTGTTCAAGAACAAAAACAGGAGGGGTAGCTAGGTGGTGCAGTGAATAGAACACGGGCCCTGGAGTCAGGAGGACCTGAGTTCAAATCTGGCCTCAAACACTTAACACACATCCAAAAAAACCTAGTTGTGTGACCTTGGGCAAGTCACTTGACCCCAACTGACCTACCTTCTGCCCTCCAAAAAGCAAAAAAAGAACAAAAACAGGGGCGGCTAGATGGTGCAGTGAATAGAGCACCAGCCCTGGAATCAGTCAGTAGGACCTGAGTTCAAATCCGGCCTCAGATGCCCGATAAACTTACTAGTTGTGTGACTTTGGGCAAGTCACTTAATTCCAACTGCCCTCCAAAAAGCAAAAAAAACAAATAAACAAAAAACAAAATTCCATGGTCAATGTTAAACAAGAGCATTCTTGTTAGAATAGAATACTAATAATTTAGTTAGTTAACAGTTTTTGATTCATCAGACAGGTCACTCTAAGACTTCATATTGCCCTCTTAAGGGAGCCCAGTGATTCTTAGATTATCTCCTTGTGCCTTACTTTCCAGATAATTTGTTTTATGGTGTATATTTCATGTCTTCTTCCACTTTTTGAAGTCTCTTGACTTTGTTGTTAGTCAAGCCCTTATTAAGTACCTACTGTGTGCCAGGATATACTAGGTACTAGGGGTTGAAAGAAAGGCAAAAAAAAAAAAAGTCCCTGCTCTCAAAGAGCTCACATAATGGGAGAAACAGGATGCAAATAACTTTGTACAAGCAAGTTATACACAAGATACACTGGAGCTAATCAACAGAGGAAAAGTGTTAGCATTAAGGGAGATCAGGAAAAGCTTTTGTTGAAAGTGGGATTCTGTCTGGGCCTTGAAAGAAACTAGGGAGGCAAGGAAGAGAAGATGAGGAAGAAGTAAATTTCAAAAGCCTATGACAATGCAAGGAAGCCAAGATCACATGATTGCAGAGCAGGTTGGTGGGCTTGGATGGGGAGAGTAAGGTATAAGAAGACTGGAAGAGTAGGGTAGGGTCAGTTTGAAGGGCTTTGAATGCCAAATAGAAGATTTTATATTGGATCCTGAGGCTGATAGGAAGCCACTGACTTTATTGATTAAAAGAGTGCCGTGTTCAGACTTGCTCTTCGGGAAGATCAATTTGACAGCTGAGTGGAATATGGATTATAGCAGGGAGAGACTTGAAGGAAAAAGAGGCTAATAAAAAGGGTTTGTACTGGGGAGGTAACAGTATAATGGAGAGAAAGGGACATATATGAGAGATACTATGAATGTATCAATAGGTCTTGGCAGAAGATTGCTTTCAGGGGATGAGAGAGAGAGAATTAGGAGTCAAGGATGATAACTAGGTTGCAGGCCTGGGTGACTGAGAGGATGGTGGTACCCAGAACAATAAATAATAGGGAAGGGGTGGCTAGGTGGCATAGTAAATAGAGGAAGGGCCCTGGAGTCAGGAGGACCTGAGTCCAAATCCAGCCTCATACATTAACACTTACTAGCCATGGGCAAATCACTTGACTCCAATTTCCCTGCCCTCCCCCCTCCAAAAAGGAAAAAAAGAGGCTTAAGGGTTAAGATAAAGTGTTTAGTCCTAGACATGTTGAGTTTAAGATGTCCACAGAACATACAGTTCTAGATGTCCAGTAAGTGATTAGAGATATGAGACTGGAGGTTTGGAGAGAGGTTAGGGCTAGGCAAGTAGATTTGATCTAGCTTCTTTTCAATATCTATCATTAATTAGCCAAAATTAAGCCTTGTAGATCTGGAGCCACATGGTATTTAGCAAAGCTCTTGCAAAAGAAAAAAAATGGAGAGTTTCATTAGTAAATTTTTCCTTCCAGGCTTGACTTCTAATGTTCCCTTTACCCGTTGTACAAATGTTTTTAATTTGAAAATTAATTTAGTTTCCAGCATTTTCAGCAAGATTGGTGAACTAACATATCTCAATTTTGTGATGTCTAAAGCCTAGAAGACAGTGTCTGCCCCTAGTAGCTTGTGGGTATGGCTCTAGCTGGGGTCTTAGTGTATGCTCCTTGGATTGTGTGAAAGAGGAACAGAGAAAAATGACATTTTATGAGTTTTCCTGTGGCCAGTTGTTTACATAGCTTTAAAATGTATTCCCAGGCCAAAGGGACTTGAATAAGACTTGTAAAGAGAAAGAGTAGGGGTGGAGCCAAGAGGGCAGTGTAGAAACAGGAAAACTCCCTGCGGTCCCCCCATAACCACCTCAAATACCTATAAAATATGACTCTAAACAAACTGTAGAGCAACAGAACCCACAAAGTGACAGAGAGAAACAAATCTCCCACTGAAGGCAGTCCAGCAGGCTGGCAGGAAGGGTCCATCTCAGCAGACTAACAGCAGAGTCAAGCCCTGCTTGAGCCCATGGTTTTAGCCCCAGGGTGGCTATGACCAGCCCCAGCAGGAGGGACTTGGGGAGAGTGGATCAGTAGCAGCTGTGGCAGTTTCCAGAATTATCAACCCATAAATGCCAAAGGCAAAGTAAAAGATCAGTGTGGACTTTGGGAACAGGAGGATCGAGAGTGCAGTCTGGCCTCTGCCCCAAGAGGGAGAAGTGGCTGAGACAAAGTGGTCATGCCACCACTGCTTGACTACTTCAGAACTTCTTGCCTGCAGATCATAGGGGAACCAAGCAACCAGTCTGATGGTAATGGCTCTTGCTTTAACCTGCTTGGATCTGGATTGCTATCTTGGGTGGAAGCTTCTGAGAGGGCACCCAACTTATAGCTCCAGCAGCTGAGAAAACTGCAGCTATTTGGGGCAAAGCTCTCCTCTCTGGAAGCAGAGTTCTACTGTGGCAAAAAGCTCAAAAGTCAAGTAGTTGAGTGACAACAAGAGCATATAAAGGAAGCAAAGTAAGCACAGAAATCTAACTTTGGTTTCCTTTTTTGGGGACAAAAAGGATCAAAGCATGGAGCAGCAGGAAGACAATGAAATCAGAACTCCTACACCAAAAGTTTCTAAGAAAAATATAAACTGGTTACAGGCCATAGAGGAGCTTAAGAAGGATTTTGAAAACCAAATAAGAGAAGTGGAGGAAAAATTGGGAAGAGAAATCAGAAAGATGCAAGAAAATCATGAAAAGAGAGTCAACCTGACACCTTAAAAAATAGACTAACCCAAAGGCGGAGCCAAGATGGCGGAGTAGAAACAGCTCTTCCAAGCCTCTCTGCCCCCAGATTCCCCCCAAACTATGTAAAAGGGGACTCTGAACAACTTCTGGAGCCCCAGCACCCACAGAATGACACAGAGAAGCTAACCTCCCTCTGAGGACAGCCCAGCAGCCCTGCAGGAAGGACCAGTGCAGAGGTCTGGGACCTGGCAGCGTGCAGAGCGCAGGAGCCGAGCCAAGCCCAGGTCCACGTGAGCCGAGGTTTTAGCCCCAGGGCGGCAGGGCCAGCAGCCGGCTGGAGGAACCCCAGAACACCAGGAGCTGTGGCGACTCCAGAATTATCAACATAGACATGCCTAGGACAAAGTAAGAGGTTAGTGTCCCATGGACTTTGGGACCTGTATTTGGGGAATGCGTCAGCTCCCTCCCCTGGGGGCTAGAAGCCGCTGAGGAGACACGCCATTTTGTAGTTTTCAGAGGCAGCTCCAGCTCCCAGCCTACAAATCGTGGGGAGATCCAGTGATCAGTCTTGGGGGGTAATCGCTCTTGCTTTAACCTCCCTGGATCTGGATTGTGATCTAGGGTGGAAGTCGTGGGTGGGTTTACAGCTTGCCAGAAACGGAAGTTGCCCCCCACACGTTCGGGACGAAAATTCCTCTATCTGGCCTTAAAGCCATAGTGTGGCAACAAGCCCAAAAGTCAAGCAATTAAGTGGCAACATGACAAGGCAAAGGAAACAGAAAAATGCAACCCTAGACTCCTATTTTGGGGGCATAGAGCAGGAAAAGGACTGTGAGGTCAGAAGTCCTGCTCCAAAAGCCCCAGGGGAAAACATGAGTGGGTTGCAGGCCATAGAGGACCTTAAGAAGGACTTTAAAAATCAAATAAGAGAAGTGGAGGAAAAATTGGAAAGAGAAATGAGAAGGATGCAGGAAAAGTATGAAATGAGGGTCAACAGCCTGACTGAGGAAAACAACACCTTAAAAAATAGACTAGCTCAAATGGCAAAGGAGGCCCAAAAGGGCAATGAGGAGAAGAATGCCTTAAAAAGTCGAATTTGCCAGATGGAAAAAGAATCTCAAAAGTTCACTGAGGAGATTCATTCCTTCAGAGTTAGACTGGAGCAAATGGAAGCTAGTGACTTTATGAGAAATTAAGATGCTGTTAAGCAGATCCAAACAAACGAAAGATTAGAAGGCAATGTGAAATATCTCATGGGAAAAACCACTGACCTGGAGAATAGATCCAGGAGAGACAATTTAAAAATTATTGGACTACCTGAAAGCCATGATCAAAGAAAGAACCTAGAAATCACCCTTCAAGAAATTCTCAAGGAAAACTGCCCTGATGTTTTAGATCCAGAGGGCAAAATAGAGGTTGAAAGAATCCACCGATCACCTCCTGGAAAAGATCCCAAAAAGAAAACTCCCAGAAATATTATAGCCAGGTTCCAGAATCCCCAGATCAAGGAGAAAATACTACAAGCGGCCAGGAAGAAACAATTTCAATATTGTGGAAACACAATCAGAATAGCCCAGGACCTGGCAGCTTCTACACTGAGGGATCGAAGGGCATGGAATATGATATTCCAGAGGGCAAAAGAACTGGGAATGAACCCAAGGGTCACCTACCCAGCAAAACTGAGTATTTTGTTTCAGGGGAAAATATGGTCATTCAGTGGAATAGAGGACTTTCAAGCATTCTTGAGGAAAAAACCAGAGTTGAATAGAAAATTTGACATCCAGACACAAGAAGCAAGAGATGCCTGAGAAGGTAATCAGGGAAAAGAAATCAAAAGGAACTTATCAAAGTTGAACTATTTACATTCCTATATGGAAAAGCAATATCTGTGACTGATGATATCTTTCTCACTATGAAAATAATGGAAGAAGGGGGTGTGGTCATATGAATACATATGTGAATGTGTGTGTATATGGTTACAGTTATATATGGATAGAGGGTATAGGTTGAATTTGTTGGGAAGGGAGAATACTCAAGGGATGAAATTATGAGGTGAGAGAGGAAAGTGGCAAGAGGAGATGGGGAGAGACAGTGTAGGGTAAACTATCCCATGTAGAAGAAGCAAGGGGAAGTGGTTGCAAAGGAGGGGGAGAATAAGGAAGGCTAAAAAGGCAAAACCACATTCTCATTGAATTTGGTTCAGGGAGAGAATGACATACATACTAAATGGGATATCTCAACCTGCAGCAGGATAGGGGGAAGGGGGATGAGAGGAGGGATGATGGATGGGAGGGCATCCTTGGGGGGAGGGGAGGTTGGAAGTACCCACTATAGAAGAGGGACAGGATCATGTAGGGAATGGACCAGGTGGGGGGTGGGATGAGTGGGAGGGAATTATAAGCAGCCTTGTACAATATATCTACTATGATAATATTTTGCATAGCTAGACATGTACAACATATACTGAATTACTTATCTCCCAAGAAGGAATGGGTGACAAGGGAGGAAGGAAATGGATCTGAAATTCGAGGTCGTAACATTAAATGTTTCAAACATATATAAATACTATTATTAATACTCTTTTGCTTGTAATAGGGAGATAAGATGTGCAGGCATTGGGACACAAAGATTCACCTTCCTCTAATGGAAAAGTCGATGGGGGTATGGGAGAGAGCAGATTGGAGGGAGCAATATCTTGTGGGACTACTATTCTGGGAGGTTGGGTAGGGGAATGATGGGGGGAAAATTATTGTAACTCAAAATCTGGCGGAAATGAATGATGTAAAACAGAAGTTAATAAAGCATTTGTTTAAAAAAATAGACTAAAAAAAAATAGACTAACCCAACTGACAAAAGAGGCTCAAAAAGCCAATGAGGAGAAAGAATGCCTTAAAAAGCCGGATTTGCCTGATGGAAAAAGAATCTCAAAATCTCACTGAAGAGTATCATTCCTTCAGAATTAGATTGAAGCTAATGATTTTATTAGATGAAGCTAATGATTTTATGAGAAATCCAAGATACTATTAAACAGATCCAAACAAATGAAAAAATAGAAGGCAATGTGAAATATCTCATTGGAAAAACCACTAACCTGGAAAACAGATCCAGGAGAGATAATTTAAAAATTATTGGACTACCTGAAAGCCATGATCAAAAAAAAAAAAACCTAGAAATCATCCTCCAAGAAATTCTCAAGGAAAATTGCCCTGATGTTTTAGAACCAGAAGGCAAAATAGAGGTTGAAAGAATCCACCTCTTGAAAAAGATCCCTAAAAGAAAACTCCTAGGAATATTATAGCCAAGTTCTGGAATTCCCAGATCAAGGAGAAAATATTACAAACAGCCAAGAAGAAACAATTTGAATATTGTGGAAACACAATCAGGATAACACAGGCCCTGGCAGCTTCCACACTGAGGGATCAAAGGGCTTGCAATATGATATTCCAGAGGTCAAAGGAGGTGGGATTAAAACCAAGAATCACCTACCCAGCAAAACTGAGTATCATGTTTCAGGGGAAAATATGGTCATTCAATGAAATAGAGGACTTTCAAGCCTCCCTGATGAAAAAACCAGAGTTGAATAGAAAATCTGACATTCAGATACAAGGAGCAAGAGAAGCATGAGAAGGCAAACAGGGAAAAGAAATCATAAGGAACTTATCAAAGTTGAACTATTTACATTCCTACAAGGAAAAATTATAATTGTAACTTATGAAACTTTTCTCAGTATAAGGATAGTTGAAGGGAATATAAATGTGTGTATATTTGTGTGTGTATACGTACATATATATGTCTATATAGGAGGGTATATGAATGTGTATATATGTGTACAGATCTACATAGAGGGCACAGGATCAATTGAATAGGAAGGGATTATACTTAAAAGGTGAAGTTGAGAGGTGAAAGAGAAATATAATGAGAGGAAATGGGTAGAGAAAGAATGGGGTAAATTATCTCATATAGAAGAGGCAAGGGAAAACTGTTACAATGGAGGGGAATGGGTCAACCTTACTCTCATTGAATTTGGCTTAGGGAGGGAATGACATACACACTAAATAGGGTATCTTGCCCTACAGGAGAGTAGGGGGGACAGGAATGAGAGGAGGAGGATGGAGAGGAGGGCAGATGGGAGGGGAAGGGAAGTTAGAAGTACACACTTTTGAAAAGGGACAGGGTCAAAGTAGAGAATAGAACAAGTAGGAGGCAGGATAGGATGAAGGGAAATATAGTCAGTCTTTCACGATATATCCACTATGGAAATGTTTTGCATAGCCACACATGTACAATCTATATTGAATTGCTTATCTTCCCAGTAAAGGTGGGTGATGAGGGAGGAAGAGAAAGAATCTGGAATTCAAATTTTTAAAATCAAATGTTTAAAAATATGTTATTATTATTTTTTTTTACATGCAACTGGGAAATAAGATGTACAGGCACTGGGAGATGGAGATCCATCTTGCCCTACCAGACAGAGGGGGGATGGGGGAGGATATAGGAGAGAACAGGTTGGGGGAGGGGGTATACAGTGGGATCACTGTTTTGGGGTGGTAGATAGAGGAAAGATGGGGAGAAATTTTGTAACTCAAAGTCTTGTGGAAATGAATGATGTAAACTAAAAATAAACAAAATTTAAAAAAAAGAAAGAGTAAAAGGTGACCCTAATTAAAAATTACTTTTCACAAAGATTACATTGGTTGTGGCTTGATTGCTCCTTTACCAGAACTAGGGACAAGTCCTGGGGCCAGGCCTACAATAAGGCCAGTTCATTTCCTTACCTGCCATTGAAATTTGCACCTGTCTGAAAGAGTATCTTGGGGTTTCCAAGGATAAAAGTAGTGATGGAAGTGTAGAAGGCCAGGTTTTTGCTTAGTTCTTGTTTGTCATGCAAGAACTGCCAGTGTTTTTAGGAGAAAAGATGGTTTTCTTTTGCTGTGAGAGGACCAACCAATTGTGAAGTTTCAAAAACCATAATCTCTCCCTTCTTCTGAAGACTTTCTCATCAAATTAAAAAAGGTAATGAATGTCCCTCAGTTGCACTCTGCCTAAACATAAATTACCATAATTCCATAAAATGTTCTTCTGTATAAAATGCATAAATAGTGACACTGACAATCCAGAAAATAATTATTCTAGAACCTTAGGTTTTCTGAGAAGCTGAAATTTAGCCTTTTAAGCATCAATTTAAGAAAATATTTATATATATATATATATATATATTTTGTTAGATTGTTTTGAAGGGCAGCATGATTGAAAGAAAGTTGGCCTTGGAGCTAGGAAGAATAAGGTACATTCATATCCTGCCTCAGCAGTCTACTAACTGTGTGACACTGTGAGTCACTTAACCCCTCAGTGTCCTAGGCCATTCTCTGGGAGTGTGAGTTACAGAGAAGGTGGAGATTTTCATTGGTAGAATTTTCTCATTCAGGAATTCTGATTACCAATAAAGTCAGAGGGATGGTGGAGTCAAGAAGTCACACAGCTAGTAAGTGTGTTGAGTGTCTGAGGTCAGATTTAAACTCAGGTCCTCCTGATTCCCTGGCTGGTGCTCTATTTGACCCACTTCGTGATTTTCATAACTAATTTTGGCCATTTGGAAGACATAGGGAGTGTTTTGTGTCTTCTCCTTTTTTAGCTTTCCTTAGAATTGATCCTCCACTGCCCTCAAAATCTTACCACCTCAGACTTTTATGTTCTGTGTGTATACTTGTCCTGGTCTAGCATCTCTTCCAATCTTTGTTTCCTTTACTGCCGTTTCTTCAGTGTCCACTCTACTCTTGTCCTGGGGGTAGGCAATACCCATTTATATAGCACCTACTATATCCCAGGCACTGGGCTAAGTTTTCATATCTATCTATGTCTATCTGCAGATAGATATAGATATATACACACATATTTATATATGTGTGTATGTGTATATGTATGTATATGTATATATGAACATATACACATATACATATATAGGGGTGTATGTGTGTAATATTCCATCTTCACAGCAACCCTTTGATATACATGCTGTTATTATCCCCATCTTGCAGTTGAGTAAACTGAAACAGACAGAGAAGTTAAGCAACTTGCCTAAGGTCACAAGCTAGTAAATGTCTGAAACTGAGTTTGAACTCAGGTCTTGCCTCCAGGCCCTTCACTTCTCTCCACTGGGCTACTAGATGCCTCACTACCCCAGCCCTATAGCCCTTCCCACCTTTGGGTTGTGCCTTCCTAATTGGTAAGAAATCATACCATATCAAATCAACTCCAGATCCATCATGCTGTGCTTCACATACATTCCTCTTCCACTTTCTGCCTCTTGCTCTGTGAACCATAGTTTAATCAATACAACTATTTATCCTGTGACTCCCTTCACTCTCCTAGTGACTTCCCAAACCAAAATACACCTTTTTGACTACCTCTCTCTTATTTATTGGATTCTTCTATATAAGTTCCTTGAGTTCACTGTTTTGCTTTTTGTATGATGTCTGGCATAAAGACTCAATAAATAGTTTTTCATTCATTTATTCAATCCTGCATCCTTATGCATCACTTCGGGGATGGTGATAAAGTTTAAGTAGGGTAGCTTCACTGTCATTGATGTAGAAAATAACTTATTGTTAAAATCTTGGCAGATGTTTTCCACTTTTGATCTGTTTGTTCTTCTGATTTTAGCCTCAGAAACCCTTAGGCTTAAATGTGGTTCTTAAACAACAGTTTTGTAAATTTGTTTTTATCTTTGCTGCTTCTCATTGTTATGTTTTGTTTTGCTCTTTGCTTTTTTTTTTTGGAGGGGGGAGGGTAGGGCAATTGGGGTTAAGTGACTTGCCCAAGGTCACAAGGCTAGTAAGTGTCTGAGGCTGAACTTGAACTCAAGTCCTCCTGACTCCAGGGCCAGTGCTTTATTCACCTAGCTGCCCAGTGCTTCTCATTGTTTCATGCAAAAATAATCTTTTACCATGCTCTTCCTTAAGATTTTACAAAGGAATAGATATCCTAAACCAAGATTGTTCTTTTCTACCATATTTCTATGCTTTGTAAGGAAATCAAGTTTCTTGGCTTATTAGGCATTCTATAATAGTAGCAATTGATTTGCAGTGTTATAATTTCCTTAGGAAAATGGTGAGTCTGTCTGTTTTATTCATTTCCCATTTCTACTGTCATTAACGTGCTTAAATAGGTCAGATGGAAGCTGTTTTTTAAAAATAATTTTATTGATATCTTTTTTATATTATCTACATGTCCCAGTATATCATTTTCTCTCCCAGAGAACCATCTCTTAAAACAAAGAATAAAAAAGAGGTAAAGAGTTCAGTATAACCAGCCAACATATTTAAAAAGTCTGAGGTTATATGGAAAGCATTATAGCACACGTTTTCCACGATCATCATTCCCTACCTCTAGAAAGAAGGGAGGGGAAGGCATGATACCTTTTCTTATCTCTTCTCTGGGTCTAGGTTTAGTCATAATTCCACAGCATTCTGTTTCCATTACTTTGTTGTTACTGGAGTACTGGCTGAAAAGCAGCCTCAAAGCCAGGAAGACCTGGGTTCAAGTATTACCTCTGATTGTTATTGTTGTTAGTCCTTCATTTTTGAAGAAGACCATGACATCAGGAAGATGTGATGACTTCCAAGTGAATTGGATTTAAGTGAGGCAGGGCTGTGCAAATTCACCAGCCTCACTCTCTCTTCTAGAGCCATCTGGGTCTAGTGGCCAGATATAGATCAAGATGACCAGATGCAGTGGGAGACCTTGACCTTTTTAAGCTACTGTCTTTTCCAGATGTCAGTTTGTGTGAGGCAATGCCCATTCAGTGATTAAGGCTAGGTAGAAAATTAGGCAAAGAATGGGTTCTTTTAACTAGTCAAAAATAAAAAAAAAAATTTAAAAATCAGTCTCGGAGGGGAAAACCCTTAGAGTTTCTGGCCAAAAGAGAAACAATTACTATTTACACGCACTCTGAGCCATCAGGGCCCAAACAGTGACCAAGTGAAGCTTGGGCTGGGGCCTACTGTTGGCCAATAATGAGAGCCTGAGTGATTTGGGTTTAAGGCATGGTCCATAAAAAAGAAATCTAGCCCTTAAGCCCTAAGATATCTTGCTGGGTTTTAGCAATCAAAATTTATATTCCTTTGGACCGAGCACCCACAGGTAAGGATTTGATTCCCTTTGTGGATGGAGGATGATGAGGGAGAGGAGTAGGAAAGGAAGCAGTCCCTCTGATATATATCGGCTCCATGACCCTGGACAAGTTAGTTCACCCTTTAGTCCACTGGACAGCTTTCTAAGACTGTAAGTTTGCAGACCTGAATTGGTAAAAGATGTTTCCTCACCTATAATTTCCATATAGAAATGAAATTACAGGTGCTTCTCCTTCCACAATAGAGACTTTTCATCTGCTACTCATCATTACCATGACTTATTTTGTCTCTCTATCTCTGTACTAATTAGTCACCAATTATCTAGGAGAAAACTGACGGTAGCCCCTTCTTCACATTCTCTTATTCCCATTTTCTTCAATTCCACTTCCACCCTTTCTGCTATGCCCTGGAGGTAGCCTACATTTTAGATTTTTCTCTCACATTCTATCTCTTAGCCCTCACTGAGACCTTTCTCCCCTCTGACAACACTGCACCCCCATCTTTCCTCTCTACTTTTTCTCATATCATCTCCATACATAGATCCTGGAGGGGAAGTCAGAATAATCCTTACTCCCCACTAACACTTCTAGACCCTCCTTTACTCAGCTACTTTTCCTTCCTTGAAATCTACTCAATAAAAATTTCCTGCCTAATCCAAATTATGGTATACCAACCCCGCAGATAATTTTCTTGCCTTTCTCAAGAAGTTTATCACCTGGCACACCATTTTCCTGTCCTTCCCAATTCCTGCCCTTCCCAATTCCTGCCCTCATATTAGATGTATTTAATATCAAAATAGATACTCATTCAAACTTTCTAACCCTCTAATTCCTTAACCTTCTTTAAATTGCATGGCCTACTCCACTTTCTACACATTAAAGACAGTAATACACCAGATTTCATTAGTACCTACAGATATTCTTTCCTAATTAGAAACTCTGACATTACTCTATCCAACTATAACCTCTGGTCATTTTATCTTTCCCTATGCTCCATCCCTCCTAAACCTGTCCTTCACTCTCATAAAGACCTCTGATCCCAAAAGAGACAACCAAGATGGCCAAGCATAGGGAGCATTCCACCTGAATTCTTCCAACATTCCTCTCCAGCAATTTTAAAATAACACAACAAATTGAATTCTAAAGTGGCACAGCCAAAAAAAGGTCAAGGTAAAACATTTTTACAGCCCAATACAACTTAGGAAATTAGAAAGAAGGTTTTGTAATGTTGGGATAGGGGCTGACCCAGAGTGCAGGGCAGCAGCAACACCTGCTTGTGGGCCTTTGAGACAGCAGCATCATCATCAATTTTGGGAGTTTTCTTTGCCCAGAGACTGTAAGGGATTGGATAAATGATCAAAAAGAGATTACAGGGAACCCTGTGTGGTCACTTGGCATTTCCATTTCCCATTACCCAGTTTTGGGTGCAGTGCCAGGGTTGAGAGGAACACTTGGCAGTCATAAGGGAGTAGGGGCTCTTCCTCTTCCTCTTCTTCTTGGTGTAAAGACCAAAACACAGACCACTAGAGCAGTGATCACACCTCTCCCCAGATCACAACACCTTGAAAACACCAAAAACTTACAAACCCCCAGAACTGAGAAAACAGAAGGGTGAAAAAGCCTGAATCTTGGGGCAATAACTACCATGTGCCATACACCCCCTGCCCCCTCAAGGGTGAGCAGAGCCAAACTCTAACATAAAGTTCAAAGACAAGAAATATGCAGGAAAATTAGCAAACAACAGCACCAGAAGGAGCCTATCCATACTAAGCTTCCATGGTGGCAGGGAAGTTCAAGACATAAACTCACAAGACAATGATCTAAAAACATCTACAAGTAAAACCTTAAAGAAAAATACAGATTAGACTCATCCCTATGACAACAGCCACGGGCCCGCGGCGACCCCCGCCCCCTCAGTTGCCAAACAGCAGTCTCCCTGGTAACCCTGTGAACCAGTTCTCTCCACCAGTCTTGCTGCACTAGAAGAGGCCTGACCCAGACACCAAGCGAGCGAGAGGAGGGTAAAGAACATGGCTTCGGAGTACCCTGCTTCGCTGCCTCAGGACCTGGATCTGAGTGCCGAGGAGGTGAAGCAGCTCACCCATGCCTTCGAGGACCCAGAGTTCCAGCGGCTCTTCGGCGAGTATGCAGCGGAACTGTAGGATACAGAGAACCGTAGACGTTATTACGAAGAGGAGATTATGGCGCTGGAGCGCGATGTGGAGGAGCAGTTCTGCACCCAGAGCCGGGACACGTGCCGGGACACCAGCCTCAAGGGAGCCCATCGATGCTTCATCACCATCTGCAGTAACCCGCTGCTGGGCCAGCCCAGCAGCCAGCCTTGCACCGGGTGCCCACAGGGCACCTCGCAGGAGCAGCTCTGGTCCCTTCCTTACAGCCTGGCTCTGGGCCGCCAAGGCGCCTGCTACAAGGTTTACGACGACGTCATCTTCCACCTGGACACACTGTAGCTGGGCAAGCGCCAGGACTGGTTCCCAAGCGTGATCGACTCCACCGCCCTGGAGACAGTAGAAAAGCAGTTTGGCGTGAAGCTAGATAAGCACAAAGCCAAGACCCTGAAGATCAAATACAAAGGCAAGTCCGAGGCGCCGTGCTGCTGACGCCCCTCCCTAGGGGCCCTTCTGCTCACCTTGCCCTATCCTTACCCCTATCCTGAAGTAGTGAAGAAGCTTCCTGCCCCGCAGCTCCACACCTTCCCAGGAGGAGCCTCTCAGACCCAGCCCCCACCTTGCCTTGGCACTGCCTAATGCAAAGATACCACGTGGACCTGCAGGACTACCGAGACTAATAGAGGGAAACTCTTGTGCCCTCCTTTGCAGTGTAATCAAGATGAAGACTCTCTTACTTTGTTAATCCAAGTGCCTCAAGTCCAGCCACAAAGCCTTCAGAGTGATTTGAGTCCCCACCAATACAAACTTTGCTTCTCCACACAAGATTTTGTTTCTTATTCATTCGTTTTGCAGTTTGCTCCTGAAAATAAGTTGAGCACCAAAGAATGGAAAGTTAATATTTCTTCATTCAACACAGTGATAGAATTGGCCAAATCTTCAGAGAGTTATGGACATTGGAGAAAGTGGTATTTTGGCATGAGCAACAACTGTTTACAGGAAAGGTTTTTTGTCATTGAAGAATATGTTGATGAATTTCTTAAAGGTGCCTTGAATATCAATGTCAGCCCCCAAACCCAGCCATTAATTGAAGTGCTTGAAGTTAGTGATAAGAAGACCCAAATTCAGTTAAAGTCACAAGAAATTGATGGCCAAGATCAGCTTAATAAAAGGGAACAAATATTTCATATAAACCATCTAACTGAAAAAGAAAATATACTTTGAACAAACACAGAGAACAGTAACAATACAACTGATGTTGAAAAAGAACATTCAAAAGGAAACAACAAATCTCCTAATTCTTATACAGCAGATAGTGCACTAAAAAAGAGTAGTTGTGGGTCTGCCCCTTGCCTGAAATATGAACCTCCTAGTGCTTCTACAGAGGTTATTGGAAAATCTCAACTGGCTTTCACAAAAGAAAAAATTGCCATTTATTTAAATAATGAAAAACAAAATACAAAACAACCAGCATTGATAGAAGAGAAAGAATTGGATGAAGATCACATACTTCAAAGTATAAAAGAAACCAGTATGAAGGATAGAAGTGTACAGATTATTAAAGAACATGTGACTGTGCATTCACTTTTCAAAATTCTTTGTTATATGACTTGGATTAATTTGGAGATTTTATGAGATTCAAGTCAAATTCAGTCAAACTCCTTAGATTTAAAATAGACTGTTTCTGTAATTAGCTCATGTCTAAATTCACATCAAATTCAGGGTCTGGCAGAAACCAGTAAATAGTAAATCATTTATCTGCTTGCTTTCAGAGGTAAAATTTTAAACTGATTATATAGCTGAGCAGTTAAAACCTTTAGCTATATTAGTTTTTCTTTTTTTTTTTAAGCAGCTGTTTCCTTTTTATTGCTTTAAGTTAAAGAATGTGTGGCTCAGGGAGGGTAGAAGAAAGGAGAAATGAGAAGATAAAAGCAGGCTGAAGTGACCTCTGGGGCTGCTGCAGACACCCAGGAAGGTGTTCTCTCCTCCAGAGAGGGCCCCTACTCTTTTTTATTGTATTCTTCAGGGGATCTGAGAAGCTGCAGACTTCAGAAGATGCTCTGTTTTGGTCAAACTGAGGCCAGGGCATCAGATTCGAGGGCCACAGAGCCAGGCAGTCAAGCAAGGTCTGGAATGAAGAACCACCCCCTTCTTCTCTTGTTTCCTGTCAGGGTTAATTCTTGCCACCAGATTCCTTTTTCTTGGCCCCCTTCTCTGGGGCCTTCAGCAGGGCCAGTTTCTTAGGCAAGTTGGTGCTGGCTTTCATCATAACCTCATGTTCAATCTTCTTTTGGATACCAACCTCCAGGTCCTTCTTTAGTTTTCGTTGCTGGATGACCCTGGCCTTTTTGGGGGCTATGATTCGATCGCCTTTCTTCGGGCCCCGGAAGGCTGAAGAAGCAGTTGCTGCTTATGCTTTCTTGGCCTGCCTCTGGGCTTGAAACTTCTGCTTCCCTTGGGCCATTTCTGAGCTTCTATATTAATTTTTCAGTTAATATTTTACAAATACTGATAAACATTAAGGAAATGGATTTACCAATTCTCCCTTTTTCCTAAATTATTATGAGTGCTCTGAATTTTAAAAGTAAAGTTTAATATTGTATATTTTTTCCTTTTATTGTCCCTATTGTTGACCATTATTTTGTCTTGAAACATTCATAAAATTGGAACGTTTCTTCAAGAGGGTAGGCATCAGCTAGCAAAACACAGGGCAGAATGCTGAAACTGTGATAAATGTTTTAAACCAGAATTTATCTAATAATTCTGGACTTGCATTATATACTTAAGAATGTTCTGTTCTAGAAGCTCAGAAGGGATAAAAAGAAGCCCTTTGATAAATCACTAGAGCACTAAACAATTCAGATACAGTATTTCTAGGGCAAAATAGTATTCAGTATGTTTCAGCGCTGAAATTATTTGTTCTTTGCCTTATCATACATAATAGTATATCAGGGAGACACTTTTCCTAATAAACAATTACTTCAGGAATTTATCGGTGTTTCTTACAATGTATTACTGAAGTATTAAAATGTTTCTTTTGGTTTCATATAACGGTACCTTTTTTGAAGGAAAATCTTAAAAACTGGATATGAAAATTTTCTGTAATATGTCCCAGAGAACAAAATTGAGTAAAATCTTGGGTAATTGATTATAAAAAATTAATTTTGCATTTTCCTATTTAGTAATTTAAAGTAAATTTTTCATGCTCCCTGGAATAGAAGAAAAAGTCAGATATGAAAAGATTCGATTCCCTGAAATATCTGGTATCATTAGTCAAAAGGGCAAGTAAAATTTTCACTGAACAATAATTCACTTGAGTCTCAGAAGCATAGGACCCACTCCTAATAAAAAATTAATGGAACAACAGAAGTTAGAAAGGGAAGTATTTCCTGGCTAACCCCAAGTCCACAGATGAGTCTACTTTTTGGACTATATATACTTAGTGGCTGACCCCTTGAGTAGTTGAAAAACCCAGAAAACCAATATGAGCTACTCAAAACTTTTTGGAGTAAGAATTCTAGGCCAGACCTGCAAGAGTTGGCAAACTAGAACTGGTGTGATCTCTTAAGGGTGATGAGGTGTGGGATGATGGGTAAAAAGCCACATTAAAAAAGTTTCTTCTCAGCTGAACAAAATGTGATAAGACTGAAAATCCATGTAATTTATTCTTACTGAATTTGCTAGCATTTTATTTGTAAAAAATTGAATTTTGGGGGGCGGCTAGGTGGCGCAGTGAATAGAGCGCCAGCCCTGGAATCAGAAGGACCTGAGTTCGGAGCCGGCCTCCAACACCTAATCCGCACAAACAAAAACCTAGCCGTGTAACCTTGGGCAAGTTACTTAACCCCAATTGCCCTAAAGGGGTGGCTAGGTGGCTCAGTGAGTAAGAGCGCCGGCCTTGGAGTTTGGATGACCCGAGATCAGATCCGGCCTCAGAAAATGAGCACCCACGCATAAATCAAATGACTAGCCCTGTAACCTTGAGCAAGTTACTTAACCCCAATTGCTTTAAAAAAAAAAAAATTGAATTTTTTTAGTCAACTGCTGTTGTAAAATAGTGAAACTTTCTACTAACTATATATATGGATATTTTAGGTAAGCTTTTATGTTTCCTAGTCTTTCTAATTTGTCATTTAAAAAAATGTAATTCCAGGTTTAAAAAACTGACAGAAGGGGGCAGCTAGGTGGCGCAGTGAGTAAGAGTGCCAGGATGTTGGGATGACCCGGGATCAGATCTGGCCTCAGAAAATGAGCACCCACACATAAATAATGACTGGCTTTGTAACCTTGAGCAAGTTACTTATCCCCAATTGCTTTAAAAAACAAACAAACAAACAACTGACAAGAGTATTTCATATAACAAGTGTCAGGTGAATAGAGCACTGGCCCTGGAGCCAGGAGGACCTGAGTTCAAATGTGACCTCAGACACTTAACACAAAAACTAGCCATGTGACCTTGGGCAAGTCACTTAATGCCAATTGCCCTCCAAAAAGAAAAAAAAAAGGAAATGTCAGTACTGTTGTCTCATGGCTTTATGGTCAAATTTAAGTTTCCTTTCCATTAAAATGTTTTTTACTCTGCAAAAAAAAAAGAAAAGAAAAATACAGATTAGAAAAAGACTAGTTCAACAAGTATTCCTAAAAAAGCTAAAGAAAGCATTTTGAATATTTTTGTGCCTCTTTGACCAAGCTGCTAATTCCTTTTTTCATTGATACACTGAAAGTCTGAAGGCATATACTATGTATAACACCTGAGATACATATGCAATGTATACACCTTGTGCTATATATCTTTCTTGTTTTCATTCCTATTGTTGAAGTTACTGTGTATATTGTTTTCTTAGCTTGACTTACTTTGTATTAGTTTATACTGATCTTTCTATGCTTCTCTCCATTCATTATCCCTATTATTTTGTACAGCACAGTACTATTCCATTACATCCACATAGTACAATTTGTTTAGCCTCCCCCCCCCCCCCCGCCCCGTTGATGGCAACTACTTTGTTTCCAATTCTTAACTATCACCAAAAAGTACTGCTACAAATAATTTGGAGTATATGGGAGCTTTTTTCTTATCAATTATTTCCTTGCATTATAAATCCAAGGAGTCTTTGGTTTAAAGGGTTTGGACACTTTAGTTATTTACTTGCATAATTCCAAATTGCTTTCCAAAATTATTGTACCATTTCATAGCTTTACCAACAGTGGATTCGTGTGCCTGTCATTCGACAACTCCTCCAACATTGACTGTTGCTATTTTTTGCCAATTTTTTTTTCCATTTTTGCCAATTTGCAGGATGTGAGGTGAAAAATCTCAGAACTTTTTGTTTGTTTCTGTTAAGAGGATTGAATCAAACAAATTTTATTCAACTCTTTGGGATGAAGAAAACAAATAAAATAACATAAAATGTCATTTAAGAAATGCACTTTTAAAACTACCTCGTCATTTCAATATTTTACAAATTACCCACAAAGTTAACTATTTCAACAATTCTTATCCAACTCATCTCATTTAATTTGCTGCAATAAATGCAACACCAATGAACATATAGTTTTTTGTGCCAGTATTGTACATAGAATTAATGAATTATTATTTTATAAGTAACATGCTTTCAGTGAGATCATATCCAATATATAAATTATTTTCCTCAACTTTATTTTTTATTATGCTAATGTATTTTAAGAAGCATAACTTAGTCTTATAGTCTAGTTTAGATTCCAACTTCTTAGAATCAGCTATTTTTCTGACTGCTTTCATGAAATCATCCTCTACTACAAAATCATGATCACAAATTGCAAACATAACCTGCTTCAGTGCAAACATATCTCAGATCTGCTCCATTAAAGCTATCTGAGAGCTTTACAATTGTTTCATAATCTATTTCACCATGTTTTGTGATAGGACCTGCATGAATCTTGAATATGTCTGATCTTGGTGGTCATTCAGTAAATCAATATGTATTCCTGGACACAACAAAGCAGAATCCAGTGTGTCTGGTCTGTTTGTAGCCATGATCATATGTAAAGTATCAAATCCATCCATCTGATTCAGTAACTCCATTAGAGTTCTCTGAATTTCTCTATCAGCGAAGTACTCTGAGAAAAACAGTGGTTACTGATGGCATCTATTTCATCCATTAAAATAATGAATAGTTGATGATCCCTGGAATAATTGAACATTTCTTTGATCAAATGAGCACTTTCACCAGTGTCCTTGTCTACACTAGAGCTGGATACAACCGTTTAAAAATTGCAGTCTAGTTGGCTAGCAGCAGCTCTTTCCAAGAGTGTTTTTCCTATTCCTGATGGTCCATATAGCAAACAAACTTATGGAGGTATTATTCCTACACACTGGAATAACTCTTGTCCCTGGCTTCAGCTTACTGTTGTCGAGCTGACACCGACAACCCACAACATATCTTGGTCCATTTGTTGCTTTAACAATGAATTTTTCTTCTGTTAATTGTTAAGCACTTCACCCACAATCTGCCCAACACTTTGCAAGGCCTTCAGATCATTTTTAGACTTTTCATACTGCTTGGTAAGCTCTTTCAACTGTTCTCTTAACTCTGTGAGGCATCCATCGATCTCCTTGTGCTCAAGCAGCTTCTTATGGTAGTCCTGAAGAGCCTTCTCTCTCGGGTCCACCATGATGAGAAGATGCCTCTCACAGGTGATGCTGGGAATGTCCTTGTCTATCCGGGTGGGGGGGAGAAGGACCTCAGAACTGTTTTGATTGCATTTCTCTTATTAGTGATTTAGAACATTTTTTTCATGTGGTTGTGAATACTTTGCAGTCATACCCTTTGACCATTTAAATTTTGGGGAATGGCTGTTAGTTTTATTTATTTATTGTTTATATATCTTGGATACCAATTCTTTATCAGAAAAATTTGACACAAAGGTTTTCTCCCCATTTCTCCACTTCCTTTATCCTAGAAACATTAATGTTTTCTGTGCAGAAGCTTTTCAGTTTCAAGTAGTCAAAGTCTTCTCTTTTATCTTTTGTCAAATTGCTTCTACCTCTTGTTTGGTTAGTTTACATCTCCCACAGAGGTAGTTGATCTGTTTCTCTTCTAATTTTTTATAATGTGATCATATCCATTAGAATATATTGCAGAGTGTGGTTCTCCCAATAGTTTTTATCAAATCAGAAGTTTTCCCTAGGCAATTTATGTTTTCTCCTTTATCAGACATTGGGTTATTGAGTTCTATACCTTCTGAATATCTTTAGTATGTTCCATTGATCTATCTCTCTATTCTTTTTTAATTTTTTTGGAGGCAATTGGGGTTGAGTGACCTGCCCAGGGTCACACAGCTAGTAAGTGTCCAAGGCCAAATTTGATCTGAGGTCTTCTGCACCACAAAGCTGCCCTGTCTCTCTATTCATTAAACTGTAACAGATGGTATTGATAATTGCTGTTTTATAACATAGTTTGAGGTCTGGGAGTGCTATACTCTGTTTGTCTTTACTTCTTTTCATTTTTTCCCTTGATCTTCTAGATCTTTTGTTTTTCCAAATTAATT
>WOXC01004302.1:0-234326 GCA_011680675.1 Gymnobelideus leadbeateri
TGAGGAAACTGAGACCCAGAAAACTTAGATGGTTTAGTCAAGGTCATACAGATAGTAACTGAAATAGTTAGGATCTGAATCTAGATCCTTTGATTCTAAACCCAGTGTTCTTTATACTATGCCACTGTGAGACAATGAGCAAACCTGAGCCTCAAGGAACTCTCAAAGAATATATTCTCAGTTGACACAGCATGTAGGTATCTATATTATAAAGCATTGTATACATTGTAATTCAGACTCAAGACCTCTGGTGGCAGTGTAGGCTAAGAATGGTGACCTGATGGATTCAAAATGCAATTAAATTCAGTAACAGATCACCTGAATTCAAATTCCCTATTAACTGTGATGTTAGACAAGTCACTGACTTCTCTGCACTTCAGCTGCCTCCTCTGTAAAAGGAAAGGGATCATGGGATCCATGGAAACTTGAAGAGACTGGAAAGATCATCTAGTCCAACCTCCTCATGGGATGGAAAGCTCCTAGTATTTGGAATCAGAAGATTTGAGCTCCATCTCTGCCACTTCCTATCTGTGTGACCTTGGGAAAGTCAGTCCACTATTCAGAGACTCACCTTCCTTTTATGTAAAATTAAGGATTAGACTCAATGACCACTAGAGGTCATTTTAGCTCTCAATATATCATCTCTATTATACAAATGAGGAAACTGAATCCCAGAAAATCTAGACTAGATGATGGCACTCTGAGGTCTCGAGCTTCCAGTGGCAGAGATACACAAAGACAGTATGGGCATGGCATGCATGCCTGCCAAGGACATGTAAATGTTCTGTTTCAACTCCTATGTAAACAATGCATCCATGCTGCAGGAATATGAAGGAGAAAGACATAAATGGCTAGAAAGCAATCGTGGTTCTAGAATAAAGGTGTGCTTCCCATTCCCTTCCCCCTTCTTGCAAGGGTCTTAAACACACAAGAGACAGCAAATCCTAGGTAAGAGATGAGAGCAGGTGCTCTATTAGCTGCTCAGGCACAGTGAGAAGAAAAGAGTTTGGCTGGAGAGCACGCATCAGATTCCCTTGGGAGCCTGGCCCCAGCATATGTGCATGTGTGCAGTGAGCAGCTGCATGGCTTAGTCATTAATTAGCTCCAGGAACAACAGCAGCACCTTCCCAGTATTCTTCTCTTCTGCCTATCACCAGGGGACCATGATTGGCTAGTGAACACCTGCTGACCTTTGTGGAGAGAAGAAACAATGGATAAGGGGGAAGTTAAGTTCTTTGTCCAGGTTCGTAGGAACACAAGGTTAGAAGAGACAGCAAAGGCAATCTAGTCTAAGCCTCTAGATGAGGGCAGTGAGACTCAGGTTAGTTAAGTGACCTGCCCAGGATGACCTAACTAGTCAGAGTCAAAGACAGGATTGAAACCCAGGTTTTTCTCCCATTGTACCAAAGGCAGCAAATAGACAGTATTAGCTATTCATGAGATCACAAAATTATAGCACTAGAGCTATCTAATTTAAGCCCCTCATTTTTCACTGAGAAAACTCTGACCCTGGTGACTTGCCCAAGGTCACATGGCTAACAATAGCAGAGGCAGAATTTAAATGTAGGACAACCACTTCCTGAGCCAATGTCCTGGATATACCTGAATCCTGACTTCAAGGAACTTACATTCATGGACTTGTTGGGAGATAGAATTAAAAGACCAGTGTCAACCCTGAAACTATGTAGGATGATAACTAAGCTGGTAATGAACCTCTCTGAACTTGGCTGACCTGGTCCTTATGAGACAGAAATATAACAATGACTGGGCCTATATTTGTAGCCTTTCATACTCAGTGGGTCCTATGGGAGTAGATGCATTCTTGGCAGAGCCTTTGAGAGCCCAGGGTTACCTCCACAGCCATCATGAAGCACCAGAGGGAAGTTTAATAAAGACAAGACAGTGTCATCACTGAATTGGGAAATAGATGTAACAAGGGCACCCTTTCCTCCATCTCTTTGTCTAGACTTCTCCTTTGCCCTATGATATACTACTTTGAATTATGTTTGTTCATTGTCATAGTATGTATGTTCATGCTCATGGTACAGAGTACCTCTCCTATTGGGCTAGCAGCACTGTGTGAAATGGGTGTGTGTTTTTCATGTGTATTTAACCACAGTCTCAAAGCCCATTGTTATGGGACTCTTTCCTTGTTGGTGGAGGTGAAGACCCTACCTCATGTGAAGGACAGGAGCTGGTAAGAGATGTTTGGAGCCTTACCAAAGAGGACTGGCTGAGAACTGAAGCCCTCTGTCTCTTGCCAACTCTGCCTAGCCCCTGAGGGTTTGTATCTCTGCCAATAAGGAGAGAGCCCCAAGTCACTGGAATTTGGAACAGAGATTAGATGTATATCCTAAGTGCCCAACACTGTGACTCATACTTATGCAAATACACAAATGAATGAGTGATCTCAGCAGTTTGAGAGCTCTCTCCATTCCCTCCAATGATGTAGATTGCAACCTATCCATTCCTGCCCTTCAGTGTAACCCTTGCCCACGTCCTCCCCAGAGTTCACCACAGAGGTTGGTCCTGTAGTGGAAGTCTTTTTTTTTTACATTCAGAGGATTCAGTGACTGTCCACCTGTCACCCCTGGTACTTGCCATGTGCCAGCCACCTTTTCTTCCTGTCATGTCATGTTGGATCCTTAGAGATTGCTCTAATTAGTATTCTTCTCCAAAGTTCCTCATTAATAATATGAGCTAAGATTTTGATACAGCATAAGAACTTCAAAGTGCTTTACATAGTATAAGACCTATAAGGAACCTTGGAAATCATCTAGGCCAAGCACTTCTGATTTTACAGATGAGGAAACTGAGGCACAAAAATCACAAGTGACTTTCTCAAGATAACACAGGCTGTCATTGGCAGAGTGCATTCAAACTCAGACTATTTGACTTCAAATCTAGATGAATGTACCATGTGTCTCCACTTGTAAGCTTGTGCTCCTTAGTCTCATGTGCAAGCAAAGAAGAGAGATATTTAGTTGTTGTTGTTCAGTCCCTCATCCTTCAGTTACATGACCAACCCAGCTTCTTTTCTTGGCCATACATCTCTGATTATATCTTTTATACCAGTGGTGTCAAACTCAAATAGAAGTCAGGGTCACTTAAATGAATGTAATGGAATATTGTTTGATGAGCAGGAAGATTTTGGAAAATCATGGAAAGACTTGTACCAACTGATGAGAAGTGAAATGAGCAAAAGAAGGAAAACACTCACAGCAACATTGTGTGATGATCAAATATGACTGACTTAGCTCTTCTCAGCAATACAATGATCCAAGCCTATTATAAAGAACTCACGATGGAAAATATTATCCACTTCCAGATAAAGAACTGATGGACTCTACATACAGACTGTAGCATATTATTGTAATATACTTTATTTTTTATTGTTTTTCCCCTTAATCTCTTTCTTCTTTTACAACTTTGACTAATATGGAAATTTTATTTACATGATTACACCTATATAACCTGTGTTGAATTGTTTATCATTTTAGGAAGAAGGGAAGGGAAGGAGGGATGGAGGGAAGGAGAAAACTTTGGAACTCAAAGTCTTGTAAAAATGGATGCTAAAAGTTGTCTTTACATATAATTGGAAAAAAATAAAATATTTTTTTAAAAAAAAGAAGAAAGAAATGGGGGGCACTAATCCACAAGTAAGAATCCCGGTGAACACCATATTGACTTGGATTTAAAATGTAATATTTACCTCTGCTTTATAATATTTTGTGCATTTTATTCCATATTTCTCAAGTACATTTTCTTCTGCTTTAGGCCATACTCCATAGTGTTATGGACCACTAGCCATGCATTTGATCTCTCTCTTTGACACCTCAGTTATATACTTCTTTATCAATATCGATAGTAATAATTTTTATCAATAGTAATAAAGATGCATTCAGTTATTTTTCAACTAAGAGAATGGCTCTAAGGCTTCAAACCTGGATAATAGAAGGGTGGTCCTGTTTCAGTGGGGAATTGCTTTGTTGTTCTTCAGTTGTTTCAGTCATGTCCAACTTTTTGTGACACCATCTGGGGTTTTCTTAGCAAAGATACTGAAATGGTTTTGTCATTTTTTTTCTCTAGGTCATTTTATAGGTGAGAAAACTGAGACAAACAGGTTAAAGTGACTTGCCCAGGGTCACAGAGTTAGTAAATATCTGAGGCCAGGTTTGAACTCAGGAAGATGAATCTTCCTGATTCTAAACCCATTGCACTCCATAATAATAACAGCATTTTTATAGTACTTTGGGTTTACAAAACATTTCACAAATACTTCATTGAGTCCTCACAATAACCCTGGGAGGTATTATTATTATCCCCATTTTACAGATGAGCAAACAGAGATACACAAAGGCTAGATGACTTGCCTAGGTCCATATAGGTATTTGAGGCAAGATTTGAACTCAGGTCTTTCAGATTCCAAGTTCTATGTTTTATCCACCTTGCCACTGCATGGTTGATATATTTCAGACAATTTGTGACTTGCTCTTGTCCTTAGGATGAGCCATAACTCTATTCCTTCAGAAACTGTGGAGAATGAATGCATGAATGGATAAAAAAATTGTTAAATACATGCTAATTATCAAGCAGTGTGTTAAGCACTCTTGATACCAATAAAAAATGAGACGAAACTAGTAAAAAATCGGAGAACCTTTGTTCAAGGAGCTTACACTATAATTGGAGGGTGTGCAGCAAGAATGCATAAAAGAGTTCAACTGCAGGCAGATTTAAATGCCAGAAATCCTAAGGGTGCACCAGTGACGAGGGTGGCAAGGTCCCAGGGTGTTGAAGATGCATCATTAGGTCAGATGACAGTGTCTGGGAGCCTGGAAGCTCTATCAGATCCCAGGATCCTAGGATCTACCAGATGCTAAGACCTGGAGGATCCCAGGAATTCCACAATTGCCATTTGCCAGAGAAAATGGGAGGCTATGGCAGTCCTCCATCTTACTAGAAGGCTTCTATTCCATGACTCAGATCATCAAAGCAGTGAGAGTTGCTATTTTTGTCTTTCCTCCCTGCTTCCCTGATAGTGTCTTGGGCAGCTCTAGGTCATGGTTGGAAGATTGCTTAGGGGAAGGAAGTTCTATCATTTCTACAGCTAGGACATCAGGGAAAGATTCTTCATGTTAAAGAAAAAATGGGCCATTATTTCAAAAAGACATTTGGGGTTAAGGAAACCCTTGTACAATTTCTTCTGGGTGGCATATCACTTTACCTGTGACTCCTGAGTGCAACATTTAAATTAATTCATAGCGAGTTTCTATTGCTTTATCATATCAGTTTCCTTCTAATAAGGAGAGACAAGGGCAGGCACAGGAGCATTTAGAGGGTGAGAAATTGAAAGGGAAAGGATCTAAAGAAAAAAAACTTGGGAGCATAATGTTGAACATCATCACTCCTTAGAGAAGATTTGTCATGGGCTTGTCCTCTTCTTGACATGTTATGACAGTGGGTAAAAGCTAAGCCATTGGCCCATTAAAACATCTGGAAGAAGAGCTAATAATAATCTTCTCATCTCAGACCATGTTAGAGATGTGCATGGAGGGACCTATCAGACTATAGAATATCATCAAAGTTATGATAGCAAAGACAATACGAGCCTTCAGATGCAGTGTGGTGCAGTGGGAAGAGCACTTGGTCCTGGAGTCACCAGAGCTGGGTTCAGATCCTTCCTCTCTCCCTTACCACGTATGTAAACTTGGAAAAGTCAACTAAATGTAGGCCTGAATTTCCTCAGCTGTAAAGTGAAGGCTTCTGAACTAGATAGCCTTTGATGTCTGCCTTCCTCCCCATCTCTAAACCTATGATCCTATAATGGGGGTTCACATTCAAACTTGACCCCTTACTTCCTTTTTGACCTAAGGAAAATCACTTAACCTCCCTGATCCTTAACTTCCTTATCTTCAAATAAATGGGGGTTGGATTAATGACCTGGGACATATATACTAGCATCACATCTATGATCCTATGAGTTCTTGAATTCTCAGTGTCATGATCTGGCACTTAGTCATAAGTCTAGCATTAACAAAGCACCACCTTAATAGGGGAGGGAGGTGGACAGGAATGCATAGTTCACTTGTTATTCCACCAACTCTTGAGAGTTTCTTGAGTTTAAATGTTCACTACAGAGTGAGTTTTGGCCAATTGAGAGTCTTGGCATCAGAGTTTCAACCATCCACAGGTCTGAACTGCATTCAAAGAAGCTAATCAAAGAAGAGATTTCAAATTACTCTACTCAGAAAGAACTGACCTGTCTAGCCAGACCTAAATAGCAGCTAACATTTCTATAAATGTGATTTAGAAATATTATCTCACGGGGCAGCTAGGTGGCGCAGTGAGTAGAGAGTCGGCCCTGAAGTCAGAAGGACCTGAGTTCGGATCCGGCCTCAGATACTTAATGCACACACAAACAAAAACCTAGCCATGTGACCTTGGGCAAATTACTTAACCCCAATTGCCCTCCAAAAAGCAAAAAAAAAAAAAAAAAAAAACATTATCTCATTTTATGTTTACAACCTTAGGAGGTTTAAGTGCTATTATCATCTTCTTGCAGATGAGGAAACAGAGATAGACCTAGGTTAAGTGATTTGCCCGGAGTCACTGGTAAGTGTTTGAGGCTAGATTTGAACTCAGGTCTTTCTGACTCCAAGGTCAATGAGCTTACCCACTGTGCCACCTAGCTACCTCTGAATCATCATTGTTATTGAGAGCTTCTTCTTCAAAATCCAGAAACTACAATCTACATCAACTCCAGCTAGAAAGGCAAAATCTCCCCCCAAAATAGGGGTCAGACTATAGAATATCAGAACTGAGAGAGATTTGAAATACCATATAGTACCACCCCCTTGCTTTACAGATGAGACCCCAAAACAGAAGGGATGTGATGCTAATTTCCTGATGCTGTTTGTCTTTCATTTCAAAGAGGACCAAGGACATCATGGGATGATGTCTTGACTCACATGTGAATTAGTTTCAAGGGAGATAGAATTGCCCAAAGTCATCAGCCTCACTCTCTCTTCCAGTCATTAAAGTACAGGAGCCAGACAAAGTAAGGATGATTAGCAATGGCCCAGGATACCCTTGGCATCTTTGATGCCTGACCAAGCTCTAAGCCCTCCACAACATCTTTTCCAGTTGACTTCATGAATTTTGGAATAAACTGCCAATTCCTCTAGGGGAAGTCCTCACATGCTTGAGGTAGACATCCCCCTAACTCACTGATGGGTTTGTTTGTGGACTATTGGTCACCTTCAACCTGGTTTAGCTGCTTAGATGGTTTACTAGTGCAGACACTGCTTCTTGGAGCCATAGGTGAGAGTTGGGTGAAGGTGGACATCAAAGGTGGATAAGGAGCTCTGAAAAGGACTGGGCAAACATTCACACCAGAGGGGATAATCCTTCTGAACACCCCATACACTCCAATTTCGTGATAGATAAAGGTTCAAAGAACTCTGTTTGTTTGACATGACTTTGTCACCATCACAACCTACACTACCATATACCTTTTATTTCCTGTACATTTCTTGTATTCCCTGCCCACTGTGCCCGTAGAAAAAATGCAAACTTATTCAGAGAAGCAATCTGTTTCAATAGAAAGAATGCTAGACTTAAGCTTGCAAAAACCCAAATTCCAATTCTGCCTCCAATACTTGCTGATCATATGACCCTAGGTAAGGGTCATAATTGTACTGAGCCTCAGTTTCTTCATCTGTAAATTGTAGAGATCTACGTAGATGGCCTCTGAGGTTCCTACAAGCACTATACCTATTATATAATGCTTTGTGATCCATGATGCTATGTATGTGATGTTGGGAAAATCCCTCTAGCTCCCTGGGTATCCATTTCTTTACCAATAAAATGAAATGGTTCAATTAAATGGTTTCTGTGGTCCCTTCCAGTTCTAAATCTAGAATTCTAGTTGTGGTGACTCTACAAATGAGCCTTTGGGTCTCAATTGTCTCATCTACAAAATGGAGATCATAAAAGCACCTTACACGGAGTACATTACAAAGTTGTAATTGTTGTGTTTGTCCTTCATTTTCAAATACAACCACGGCAACAGGGAAATGATGAAATGCCTTGCAGTTAACTTTGATTTGAGTGAGGGAGGGCTGTGCAAGGTCACCAGCCTCACTTTCTCCTCCAGAATCATTTGGATCCAGTGAGCAGATATTCATCAGGATGACTGGGGATGACAAAGAATAGACACATGATCACCATCTATTCACTTGTTCCATGATAATGGTAGAACAGAGACTAGAACCCAGACCATTCTTCATTCCAGTGGAATGTTTATCATTTCCATCACACTAACAGTCTTTATATTCAGTGACATTCCAGACCCCCAAAGGCCCAATTAGCCAGCCTGAGTAGTGAGTAATCAAAGAAACCTGGTCTGTGGGATGATGGTGCAAGCTCTTCTGCTTGACATTAAGAAAAAGAATTCCATTGATTTCTATAGTTGATTACATCTGAGTTGTGTGTAGGGCATTTTCTAGCTCATTTCCTTGTAATAACCATAGATGCATGTGCATATGTGTATACACACACATACATATACACATGAACAAACTAAGCCATTCTGATTTTCTCTAGAATTCATAGAAGTCAAAGTCAAGTTCTGTCCCACTTATACTTCCCCTGACAATAAGCCTTAACAATATTTCCTTCCTCTTTCCAGGAAATTTCCCAAATAGCTTACATTTCTTTATATTAGTCACTTCCTAATACCATCGTAAGAGAGACTTTAAATATCCTCACTAATCTTTCCTACAAATACCATGCAAGGATTCCATCCAAGGGTGGATTAGTCCTAGACAAGATCCATGAATAACATAATCCACATGCTAGCACAATAGAGTTACAAAAGACTTCAGCAGGCCATGTAGACCCATCCCATGATTTGACAGATGACCACACTGGGGAATAAAGAGATAGGCCATAGGATCCTAGATGCAGTGCCAGAAAAGGCCTTCAGAGACATTCTAGTCCAACTTCCTTATTTTTACAGACGATGAAACTGAAGCCTGAGTTTCAAAGAAAATTAAATGACTTCTTCCAATTACACAGCTATTATGTGTCTGAAGCAGAAGCAGTATCCAGATCTTCCTTTCTCCAGGTCTAAGGTTCTATGCATTACACCTCACCATGGTGTAGTTTCTTGAATATTTCACTCTAACAGTAAGTACTTTTACCCTTTCCCCCTTTGTGATATCTATCTTCATATGTACTCTTCTTCTGCTACCATAATTAACCTCCATCTATGACATGGGCAACTACATGGTGCAATGGATGATCCTGGAGCTGGTCCTGGAGTCAGGCAGTCTCATCTTTATTAATTCAAATCCAGCATCAAACACTTACTTATCTATGTGACCTGGGCAAGTCACTTCCCCCTGTTTGCCTCCATTTCCTCATCTATAAAACAAGCTGAGGAAAGAAAAGGTAAACCTCTCTAGTATCTTTACTAAGAAAACCCCAAATGGGATCAAGAAGAGTTGGAAACAACTGAAATGAATCAACAGCAACAACAAAATGAGATCATAGAACAGTGGTTCTTCATCTGGGGTTCTTGAAATTATGCATGCATATGTATGAATGCTTAAAAGTCTTCTATCCCACTGAATCACCATATTTTCCCCTGAAACATGATACTCAGTTTTGCTGGGTAGGTGATTCTTGGTTTTAATCCCAGATCCTTTGCCCTCCAGATTATCATATTCTAAGCCCTTAGATCCCTCGGTATAGAAGCTGCCAGAACCTGTGTTACCTTGGTTGTGTTTCCGCAATGTTCAAATTGTTTCTTCCTGGCTGCTTGTAGTATTTTCTCCTTGATTTGGGAATTCTGGAACCTGACTATAATATTCCTAGGAGTTTTTTTGGGGGATCTTTTTCAGGAGGTGATTGGTGGATTCTTTCAACCTCTATTTTGCCCTCTTGTTCTAAAATATATCTTTCCCTACAAGAAAGTAAGAAGGAACTAAGGGAGAAGAGGTTAAGAGGGAGAGATGGGGGAATAGAAAGGAGGACAGACTGGGGAATGTGGTAATCAGTATGTATGCCATTTTGGGGTGGGGTATAAGGAGAGATGGGGAGAAAATTTTGAACTCAAATTCTTGTGGGAATGAATGTTGTAAATTAAAAATAAATAAATTCTGGGGAAAAAAGGCCCAGGTCTCCCACCACATTCTGGGCCATTTCCAACTGTCCTGATCTATTTCTGGCCACTGGACCCAGATGGCTTCGGACAAGAAAGTGAGGCTGATGACTTTGCACAGCCCTTCCTCACTTAAATCCAATTCAATAGCAAGTCATGGCATCATCTTCCCCAATGTCATGACACTCTTCAGGAAGTACAAACCTCCATCTTGCATGGGCATGATTTTTCTCATTTTATCTCTTCCATTAGAATGTGAGCTCCTTGAGGGCAGGGATTATCATATTTTTCTTTGTTCTCCCACATTTATCATGTCTGGCACATAGAAGCAATTAATAAATGCTTGTTGACTGATTTAATAGGTGGAAATCATTTTTTGAGGGGCAGGAAGTAAGTCATATTGACAGGATAGATGATAAGATGTCCTGGGTGGGTGGGATATGAAGTGACTGGGGTTGCCCAGATGTAGCTGAGACTGTGTTCAGCTATGCACCAATCAGGGAAGCTCATTCTCAGGACAGTATCTGAAAGTCAAGTGGATTAGCTGAGGGTGGAGCTTCGGGACATCTGGACCAGAATCTGCTATTACAGATGGCAAGAAAGGGACAAGAAAGAACATTAGCAATATGAGTTCAAATCCTGTTTCTGGCACTTACTACTGGTACAGCCTTTGGCAAGATTGCTTAAGTTCTATGAACCTCAATTCCCTCTTTCCTTCAATGTGGTTAATAATTTTTTGTATTACCAAACTCACTCACAATTGTGTAGGACTCTCAACTACACCTTATCAGTAGGAGAATGTGTGTGTTATGTAGAGGAAAGGAGTCAAAATCTGACCCTTGGATTACAAATTCCAAAAGGGGGAAAATCAGATTAAAATGAAATTGGAAAATATTTAACAAAAAAGTAAAAATAAAATTCAATGTAAATAATGTGCATTTTGGTTGTTTGTTTTCTAAGTCAATGTGGATTCTGTAGGAATCCACTTTTATCTGGGTTTGATACCACTGATAGAAGTTTTGTTTCAGAGACAAACATGGGGCCATTCAGAGATCTGCCCAAATTCCCAAATATAATCTAGCCTGCTCTGTTTCTCATGTTAGATTTTAAACCCCTATCATTGTTTATCTATTGTGTTCTCTGTGCTCCTTGTCTAACTCAATGGCCTGACTAACAACCTATGTGCTGCAGTCTGGAAAATAAGCATTCTTCATTCATCTGGTTTATACTATGTGTATTGTAGGGCATAATTTCTTTTGAATGATGGTGATTCTTGGACAACGCACAGTGATGACAAATAGGAACATCTGGAGCACTTTATCATTGATCAATTTTCTCTTCCATTTAGCCTGCTATGAGATATCTGCTCCTTCTTTCACATTTAGTGATGTTACGATAAGCAGCTGACTTCATCTATCTATTGAAAAATGGGATGAAGTTAATAAAGGAACCTAGCCCTCCCCACATCTATATTGTCAGGAAAGGACAAGTACTAAGAACCAGGGGAATCTGAGAAGACCTTTTGAAGAAAGCGATATTAGAATTGAACTTTGAAGAGATCTAGGGGTTCCAAGAGGTAAGGTAAATAGGAAGGGCATGTCAGATATGGGAAATAGCCTATGCAAAGGTATGGAGGTGAGAGATAAATTGTCACGTACAGAATGCAGACCCATTTTTCTTGATCATAGAATATGTGGAGCAAGATGGGATAGGGACTACTAGACTGTGATATTTCTGGGACTATTTTTGGGATTTCTGGAATAAAGAACTCTATGATGGAGAAAGTCCCACAAGCAGATAAAACTGAAATCAAGGAGAAGTTAAAAGCTTTCCAAGTCACCCAGTAGTGAACAAATTAGGGAGTAATTAGCACTCATGGATAGGCTGGAGTCAAACTATAAAGGGTTTTAAATACAACACAGGATTCTGTGTTTTAACCCAAAGGCAACAGGGAGCAACTGCAACTTCTTGAGCAATGGAGTGACAAGACCAGAGCAAAGGATGCAATCTCTAAAGATCTCTAGGGGATGCCAGGTCTGAGTACTACTGGCCAGAAGGAGTAGGGAAGGTTCATTGAAATAATAGCTAACAATTTGCTTGTTGGGAAGGGTCTTTAAAAACCATATAAATAGTGGTTGTTATTCTGATTCTTTTAAACAACCTTCTGTTGCCGTTCTTACCCTGTTTATGAAAAGTTTCCTTCAGACTCCCCAGCCCTACTCTCTTCTCTAGCCTAGCCCTTAGGGATCAAAGGGTTGATTAATGGCTGAAAGCCTTGACCTTTGAAGTGTGTGTCACCCCATGCTGATGGCGCCATGCTTGGTCCCCTGCGATTAGATGGACAGGAATAATTAATCCTCCTTTCCCCACTGATACAATATATATTACCTTAGATTTCAGAAGATGCTTTCTTTCTCTCTCCTCTGTTTAGATGTCTATCTTTCTCTCTTCTCTCCCTCACCCCTCTCCCTTTCCAACCTATCTCTCCCCCAACCTCCCACCACAAATCTTACTAAATTCCAGAGTTAGAATGAATTTCAGAGGCCATCCAGACCAACTTAAACCTGGACAAGAATTCCCTCTAAAACACACCCTCTGAGCATCCATTTAGCCTTTCCTTGGAAACCTCTGAGTAGGGAGGAGAGCCCAGGTATTTGAAGACAAACTGCTTCCTCAGCTCCCCCATTTTTTAAATGTAAAGTATATGTTTTTAAATTCTGATCTATTGCTAACTGTGGAACTATAGGAAAGACAAAAAATGAAAACCTGTAATGTCAGTCTGACTTACTGAATATCCTGAATTGTAAAGTCTTTTTAAGTGTAGTTTGATTACTCTAAAATATAAACAGCCCCCAGCAAAGCCCCAGAGACAGTGCTGAACAACAGAACCAGATGTCTCAGTTTGAATCCCATCTTTATCATTTAATACATATGATCTTGGAAAAGTCACAACCTTGTGGAGCCTCAGTTTCTTCATATGTAAAAGGAGGTTGTGGTTGAACTAGATCAGAACTATTGAACTTGGAGCCAGTGAATCTATTTTAAAAATATATTTTCACAACTACATTTCATCATAGTTAATTTCACTTTATCTTCTGCATTTTTTATGAATTTAAAAATATTATTCTCAGAAGAGCTCCATAAGCTTCACTAGCCTGCCTAAGGGGCCTATGACACACAAAAAGCTAAGAATCCCTGGACCTAATCATCTCTACAGTTCCTTCCAGATTTAAGTCTAAGATATTGTGGTCACTTAATTTCTTTGGATCTCAGTTTCTTCACATGCAAAATAAGGTAGTTGGACTAGATGACCTCTAAGGTCCATTCCAGTTCTGGATTTCTAGAGGCACCTGAGCTAAGCCCTGAAGGGAGCTGAGAGTTTTGAGTCATAAAGATGACTATGGACTCTCATCCAAGGACTGAACTAGCTAAGTTGCAATAATATGACCAAGTTGGCTGCAAGGTGATGAATGTCTTCAGAAACAACAGGTTTTCTAATCGAAATCTTCTCAGTTCAATTGATTTCAATAAATATTTATTAAGTGGCTTCTATGTCTAAGGCTCTGCAAAAAGTTCTAGGGATACAAAGAAAAGATAAGGCAAGAGGGAAAGGAAAGGCAAGGGAAGGCAAGGGAAAGCAAGGCAAGGCAAGGCTAAGCAAGGTAAGGAAGAAAAACAATTCCTGCCCCCTGTATTCAATGAGCTTATATTCCACTGGAAGGGTGATGGAATTTGGAGAAGGAGAGTGAACAGAAACAATGTGGGTACTTGTGGGTGAATATAAAGAATACATAAACAAACATAATGACAGAGAGAGGAGGGAAGAGAGAAAGGGGGAGAGAGAGATAAAGTGAAAGAGAGAGAGACAGAGAGAGAGAGAGAGAGAGAGAGACAGAGAGAGAGAGAGAGAGAGAGAGAAGTTAATAATGCAGAGGAAAGATCTCACATTGGAAGCAATGTGCTAAGACTAGTTGGTTGCTTTTATGGAATACCCCCTTAAATAAATGACCGATCCTTGAAGTATCCAAGAACAGAATAAATAAATAAATACCCACTGCAGCACTACAGACAGTTGACGTAAGAGTGAGATAAATACCTTTGAAAATCTCATAAAAGTGTTAATAAATAGATAAATCATTTGTAATTGGCACACGAATTGTTTGAATGAAGAAGGCAATTGGTAAAGTGGAGCTTGAAAAATTTCTTGACCTTCTTCTTAAGGGGAAAAAGTGTTCTTTTCATCCATAAATAGGCACAAGGTAATCTCTGGTATGTGGGCAGCTGGGTGGCACAAGGGATAGAGTATCAGGCCAGGAGGCAGGGAGCCTCATCTTTCTGAGTTCAAATCTAGCCTCAGACACTTATTATCTGTGTGACCCTAAGTAAGTCGGGTACCCTGTTTGCAACAGTGTCTTAATCTTTAAAATGAGGTGGAGAAGAAAATGTATCTCTGCAAAGAAAACCCCAAATGGGGTCATGAAGAGTCAGAAATGACTGAAATTGATGAAACAACAAACTTCAGTCCACAGACCCAAATTGATGATGATGATGATGATGGAGAAAAGGCTATTGGATTTGTCAGTCTGGGGTAACAGAAAATGCACTCACTGTGCTGTTAGAAGACCAGCACTCAGATTTCACCTCACACAACTGTGTGATCTTGGACAAGTTACTTTCCCTCCCAGGCCTTCAGTGTCCTCATCTGTAAAATGAAGGGGTTAGACTGGATGGCCTTGGAGGACCTTTTCAGCTCCATGATCCTAGATTATTGTTAGCCTTGAAGAAAGTGTCTTGAGTGGTGGAGTTGGAAGCCAGATTTTTAAGGAATTAGGAAGTGAGAGGTAAGAAAATTGATATAAGAGTGCAGACAGCTTTTGTTTCTAGTTTGGAAGCAAAGGGGAGAGAGAGATTAGGTGATAGCTTTAGGTAATATCAATATTAAAATGACTATGTGAAAGTGTTGTGGTTTTCTAATGTTTTTTGTGTTTTTGTTTGTTTTTTTTGCAGGGGGGAAGGTAGGGCAATTGGGGTTAAGTGACTTGCCCAAGGTCACATGGCTAGTTCTTGTGTTAAGTGTCTGAGGTCAAATTTGAACTCAGGTCCCCCTGATTCCAGGGCCAGTGATCTATTCACTGCACCACCTAGCCATCTCAGGTTTTTTTTTTATATTTTTAGAGATGGGATGACTATGCCTGTAGGCATTAGGGAAGGGACTAGTAGCTAAATAGATTATAGATTGTAAATGGGGAGCGGTTGACTCAATTTCTTGGAGGTTATAAAAGGTGATGAAATGAAGGTAGCGAATTAGCCTTGGGGAGAAAAGGGATCACCTAATCTTCCAAGATCAATGAAAAGAAGAACAAAAGGGGAAAGCTGGGGAAATTTGAAGGACAGAGGTGGGGAGAAGTAGGAGCTTCTGAGAGATAACTTAAATTTTCTCAATAGAATAACTAAATAAGATGCTCTGCTGAGATGGGGGATGAGGTAACTTATAGAGGGAAGCAAAGATTTGGAACAGATACTGTGGGGATTGAAATAAGTAATTGATCAATAAAGAGCAGAATTTATGCTTCATGATAGGATCTGAAACCAAACCTGCAATATCTCTAAGGTATGCCTGTACAATTACTTTCTCACAACAACTCTTGGAAGTAGGTGCTGTGATTAACCCCATTTTATAGGTGAAGAAAATGAGGGAAGCAGAGGCTAAGTGACTTTCCCAGGGTCACATGCCCAGTAAGCATCTGAGGCCAAATTCAAACCCAGGTCTTCCTGACTCTAGGTCCAGCACTTTAGAGTTGGGAGCAATCATAAAGATCACCTAGCCTATTTTACACATAAGAAAACTGAGGCTCAGAGTCATGAAATTCCTTCTCCAAAGCCACACAGCTAGAAAATATCAAGGGGAGAACTAGATTCAGGCTTCCTGACCCAAGTCCTTTTAAATAACATGTAGCAGGTGTATCTCTCTCCATAATGCCATTATATACTTTTAATATTTGAGAATAGTATAATATTCCAATTTAATAGAGATAATTTATTCAATTAATGTGCTCAATTTCATGCCCACTGCAGCAGAAAATCAGCACAGTTGGGAACCCAGACCAAATGCAATTAGCTGAAAGGTACATTATCAACCCACGCTTACCCCTTTTCTTGTTAAGCCCCATAGTTCTTTACTAACAAATCTGAAGTTAAGCTCTCATTAGAACAGAGATTCTTTAACATGGGATGCCCTGGATCCCAAGGAATACAAAAATTGGTTGGAAAAAATATCTTTATTTCAATAAAATTGTTTTATTTTATAATCCTATGTATTTTATTTTATGAGTTTATAAACATTCTTGTGAAAGGAGGTCTTTAACAGACTGCAAGTGTGTGAGTGTGCATGGGCAGGGAGGGGAGTCTCTATAGAAAATAAAGTTTCAGAACCCCTATATTTGAGGTTGCCATTCACTGGTAAATTGACCATAGCACAGAGACCTCCAGTTCCATAGAAAACCCATGCAGAAAAATATATCTGCTGAAGATCTGTGCATTCCTTGGGATCTCCAGACAACCAGTTCCATCTCTCCAGATTAGGATACAATACTGTGGTCCAGGAAGAAATACAGATGTTTATAACACAAAGAGAAATGGGAGTCAGACACCTGACACTGGGTAGAGTTCCCCAGTGAATGGTCCCAAGCATGAGTTCTTCCAGATTTCTCTCTATCACAGATTTGGACCTTAGCATCACTCTAGCACAGGGACTCTTAGCCTGGATAAATGTCAAGGGTCAGAATTTGAGCGGGAAAATATTATACCTTGATTTCAACATAATTGGTTTCCTTTGTACTATAATTCATGCATTTCGGCACATTCTTCTAAGAAAGGCTCTACAGGCTTCACCAGCTTACTAAGGGGGTCCAGCGCACAAAAGAGATTCAAAACCCTGGCTGTAGAGGGCTGGAAAGGAGACCAGATTTTGAATAAGTATCACTGGCAGCATTATGGATTGTCTTAGTCATCAAGATATAGTCAGGGCAGCACAGGCCCTGTGCAGAGCTCTGAGGGAGCAGCCTCTGCTGCTTTCTGATGAGGTTCCCTGTGCCCATGGCCATGATGGCTCAATATCATTTGGACACATTTTTCAGAAGGTATGGGTTCTCCACTCATGGGGGGCAGTGGAGTGGAGAGGAATGTGTGCTGATCTTAGAGGTAGGGGATCTGGGTTCACATCCTGCCTTTACTGCTCACTACTTAGATGATCTTAGGTAAGTCATTTCACCCTTATGAGTTTCAGAATTTTTTTTTGCTTTTTTTTTGGAGGGGGGGAGGCAGGGCATTTGGGATTAAGGGACTTGCCCAAGGCCACATGCCTAGTAAGTGTTAAAGTGTCTGAGACTGGATTTGAACTCAGGTCCTTCCGACTTCTGGGCCTGTGCTCTATTCACTGTGCCACCTTCCCCCACCCCTCCCCAGTTTCAGAATCTTTATAGTAAGAAGTGGACCTTGGATTATCTGCCTCCCTTTTAGCACTAAGCTTTCCATACTAGATTTAGAACTAGATAGAAATGTGTAGACAATCGAGACCAAAACTCTTCTTTTATAAGAAAAACAACTAAAACCCAGAGAGAAGGAACTTGTCCAAGATCAGCCAAGTAAAAGACAGGAGAGCCAGATCCTCCCTCCCAATTTAATGTTCTTCCCACTGCATCACTCTTCCCCCTTTGGAAACTCACCATCTGTTAACTAGGAAACACTTTGTAAACAGGAAAAGGGGGACACAAGTGGAGAAAAGGATGATCAAGAGTATGAGCAGAGAGAAGGAGGACAGGAACATGGGAAGTTCAAACTTGTCCCTAGTTCTCAGACCAGTTTTAAGTATGTATTTTGTCTTCAGCATGGGCCTCATTGCTCATTTCCAGGGCACTTTTTTCCTTCTAACTCCTGATGCCCCAAAGCCTAAGCACCAGTATGTTCTCTTCTACCTGTCCCTACAAAGACCTGCCCCCAGAAAAATGATCAGCAAACTAGCTGAGGCGGGAATGAAGACTCGGTCTGGAAAGACAGGCAGGAGGCTTCTCTCCTAGACAGACTGATGAATACATCTAGAAAGACTGGGGATAGACTTCTTTCCCAATCTCTGGTGTGTCAGACAGCATTTCTTAAGCACCTATTATGTTCCAGATATTGTGCTAAGCCCTGGGGATAAGGAAAAAAAGAAGATGAAAAACAATCTTTGCCCTCCAGGAATTCACAAGCAAACAACTAGTGACAAATCAGTTATAGACAGGAAAATTTTGACAAAATCAAGAGAGAAAAGGCACTAGAAGAGGGATCTGGAAAGGCTTCCAATAGAAGGTGGGATTTAAGCTAGAACTTGAATGAAGTCAGGGAACCAGGAGGTAGAAATGGGGAAGGAAGCATAGAGGAGCTCCCAGCTATGGAGAGAAGGCTTGCAGCCAAGAGACAAAGTGACTTGTTCTAGGAACAGTGGAGAGGCCTGGATTGCAGAGTGGGAGGAGGGGAGGTGTCTTCCAGGATCTATAAGATCCACCCATCTCAGACTGAGTGACCTCCAGGGTCTCTTCTTGATCTAAATCTCTGATCCTAAGACTATGCACATTCTGAGTCACAGTGTCTGAGTTGCAAGGAATCACAGGCCACCAAGGACCTGAACAATACTCTCAGTATCATATTTAACAAGGAATAAGGCTCTGACATAACATATGTAAATGTATCAGAAGCCATCAGATGCTATTTGTTTTCCAAGCCCCAAAAAATTGTTCTGTGATATTGATTTTTTTAAAAGGGGGAAATTAGGGGAGAAAGGCAAGCACAATAAAAAATTCCCAGCATCCTTCAGCCCAGGGGAATGTCTAGGCAGTCAAGCTAGGAAGTCAGTCTTAGGTCTGCTGATCATCTCATTGCATGTAGATCCTATTTGTTCTACAAATGTCCAATCCCAAGGGCTACACTCTGATGATTTCCCTTTTTAAGGGGAGGCTGCCAACCATCCTCAATCCTTTATCCACTCTGAATAATGCATGTCCTGGTCTTCTTCCCAGGAAACGTGGCGCAATGGAAGGGCATGGGATCTGGAGGTCAGAGGAAAACAAGCTCAAATCTATACTCTATCTCTTACTGTCTACATGTGGGCAAGTTACTTCTCTGTCCTCTGGGTCTCAGTTTCACCATCTATTTTGGAGGTAGCTGGATACACAGTGGATAAAATATTTCACCTATAGTTGGAAGGACCTCAGTTGAAATCCTGCCTCATATACTTACTAGCTGAGTGACCTTGGGCAAGTCACCTAACATCTCTGTCACCCTCAATATTCTCATCTGTAAAATAGGGGTAAAAAGCACCAAACTCATAAGGTTACTGTGAAGATCAAATGAAATAATGCATATAAAGTACTTAATAAACCCTACAGCATTATTTAAATGTTAACTACTGTTATTTAAAAGTATTTATCGAAAATGTATTGTATTAATTATATATATGTATATATATATATATATGTGTGTGTGTGTGTATGTGTGTGTGTGTGTGTGTGTGTGTGTGTGTAGCCTATATAAATTGCTTACTGTCTCGAGGGGAGGGGAGGGATGGAGAGAAAAATTCAGAACTCGAAATATTTTTAAGTTAAAATTTATTTTCACATGTAACTGGAAAAAAATAAAATGCTATAAAAAAAATCTTACTGTATGCTAAGCATTAGGTCCTAGGGATACAAAAAGAAAAAAGAAAGTCCTTGTCTTCAGGGGGCTTACATTCTAAATAGTGAATAAGCTAGACTAGATGACCCCTGAGATTCTATGCTCCTACAAGCCTCCCCCCTTCCCTTTGTGAAGGTCTGTAAAGCTAAGGCCATCCTGGCCATGCTTCCTGAGGAGAATGGGGCGATCTGTGGGAGCTCAGCTGGCTGCTTCTAACCTTGCCTCTAACCCAATTTCAAGAGCCACTTTCCCCCAGAATTCTCTGCTCTCCGTGTGCTCTCATTTTGCTCAGCTTCATTGATTACTCTGCAGCTAGGGGAAGGGGTGGTGCAGTTTGTTGGCTTTCTTCATCATCCTGGATTGGACTGCAAAGATTTTACTAGCACTTTTAAAAGATCAAGGCAATAAACTCTTTAGTGTGAACCAGGCAGGTGGGTGCACAAGAAGGAAAATGGAGCTGTCAGTGGATGTACATCACTAAGAGTAATCTTTTAGGGAATCCACATAAAGTTAGATATTCGAAAGGAACTCCACCTTCCACCTGGGACCTTAAGAGAGAAAGCAGTTCCAAGGTAACAGAAGAGACTGTGCAGCAGTTTACAATAAAGTGAGCAGGGTAAAGCACACCTTGGAGGGCTTAAAACGGGGCAAAACAGGAACCACTGACACAGACGGTTCTGGTTCTTTGCTGAAGCAAAGGTCTTCGGGAAATGTTCAAGAACTCTGATCAATATGCTGACCAACCATGATTCGATGGATAATGATGCAGTTACCTCCTTCCTGACCAAGAGCTGATGCCAAGTGAAAACTACATTTGGAGGATATGGACAATACAAGAATTTCTTTTGATTGACTGAATATTTGTTGTGAGATTTTGTTTTTTTTTTCTCTTTTTCAGTATATATGAGGGGGTTAGAGGAAGTGGGAGGGGATAATTGTGTATTAACTTTTAAAAAGTAAAATACCTTTGACCCAGCCATACCACTTCTAGGGTTATATCCCAAAGAGATCATAGAAGTGGGAGGAAGACCCATATGTACAAAAATATTTTAGCAGCCCTTTTTGTGGTTGCAAAGAATTGGAAACTAAAGGGGTGCCCATCAATTGGGGAGTGGCTAAACAAGTTGTGGTATATGAATGTGATGGAATATTATTGTGCTATAAGAAACGAGGAGGTGATGGATTTCACAGTTACCTGGAGAGACTTATACAAACTGATGCTGAGTGAGAAGAGTAGAATCAGAAGAAATTTGTATACAATCACAGACATACCATATGTGTGATGACCAACTATGACAGACTGGACTCTTTTCAGCAATGCAGTGATATAAGTCAATCCCAAAAGACTCAAGAAAGTGAGAAAAGTGCCATCCAGAGATATAACTAGGAAGAACTGAGCCTGAATCCTGATGGAAGCAAACTAAATGATCTTTTTCTTTTCATTGTTTGGTTTTATTTCTTCCTTACCATCTTTCATCCCACCTAGTACAATATGCCTTTGTAATTGGAATAATGTCTAATATGAATGCATTTGCAGATCTTATACTGGACTATATGCTGTCGAAGGGGGAGGGAAGTAAAGGAAATTTGAAAATCAAGGAACTATGGAATTGAATCGTGTTAACTGAAACTAAACTAATAAATTAATTTTAAAAAAATAAAAAAGTAAAATAGTCCCCCCTCACCAAAATGTTCATGATGACATTGATAACTTGACATTTAGGTAGGGAAGGTTGCCCTCCATCCCATGCCTGCAGTGCACTCCATGTTGGCCTCTGCCTTTTGAGATCCCTGGCTAATTGCAAGGTTCATTCCAGTAATTCCTTCCTATAGAGAGACCAGTTTGATCTCCAATTTGTTAGTATTCTGTCCTTAAATTATTATGAATTATTAAATTAGGTTAATTCATTTATATATTTCCCTACATCAAACCCCAAGAATATAAGCTTCTTCAAGGCAGGGGCTGATTTTTTTCCATATGTTTTTCATTTTGCCTTTGTATCTCCAGCTCTTCAAACAATATTTTGCATGTGCTTGTTAAATTTTAAATATATGCATAAATGGATGGATTGCCAGATGGAGAGATGATAGATATACACATACATACATATGTGTGTGCATAGATGGATGATAGGTAGCAAATTGAAATTCAATAAAGCCACAAAACCTTTCCAATTCCCAGCCATGGGGCTCACCAGCAGCAGCATCTATGGCCCCGTCCTATATGGGGGAAAGATATTTGGGGCACAGGTCTTCTCCAGGGACCCAGAACTCATAGCATTCACACCACTCAGGCAGCTGCTGCTTTATCAGGGCAGGCCTCCTTAAAGAATCAAACTGCTTCACCTGGACAGAAGACAATTCCCCAAATGAAACTATTCATCTCCTCCAGGTCTGACGGGTTTTTCTTTTGGCTGAATAGGAAAGATGTAGGCATATTTCCAGCATTCATCTCTCAGACTGATTTCTTTAGTGTTCTGAAACCACTATTTAAAAAGCCCTGTCAATTTCAGCCTCTCCTTCACTACAGGCGGCTGCATGAGTTATTATCTGTCTGTGGCCACCTGGTTTTCCAGGGGAACTGCCAGTTCCCGGGGGAGAAGCCCAGCAGGAGCAATCACAGATGCACACCACTGGCTCCTCCAACATCGATTCCCTCAGCAATGCCCCTGTCAGTCTGGTCTCTCTGCTTTCTAGGGGTGCTTTTCTGGAACATGCCCAAGAAACTTCAGCTTCCTGTGATGAAGTGAAAGGGAATTTGTTTCAGATCTTGCTGTGTGGCCTCAGACCATCTCCCTAGGCCTTGGTTTCCTCATCGTAAAATGAAGGCAGCTGTTGACAGACTCAGCTTTTCTCGGCAATTCAGTGTTCAAAGACAACTCCAAAAGGCCCATGATAGAAAATGCCATCCACATCCAGAGAAAGAACTGCAGATCCACCCATACTGTTTTATCTCTCTTTGTCCCTGTCCCTGCCTCTGTCTTTGTCTTTCTGTCTCTCTATTTCTCTCTCTGTCACTCTCTGTTTCATTTCTTCTTTCTTGCAGTTCATCCTATTGGTTCCAATTCTGCTTTACAATATGACTAATGTGAAAATATGTTTAATATGAATGCATATGTAGAGCCTATATCAGATTGCACACTGTCTTGGGAAGGCAGGAGGGGAGGGAGTGAAGAAGATATAAAACTCAAAAGCTTGTGCAACTGAATTTTGAAAACTAAAAATAAATTACTTTATGAAAAATGGAGGCAATTGGATTATATGAGCATTATTTTTTAGAGGCAGGGGATTTGGATTCAATGCCACTTGTGCTACTTTTTTTCTGTATCACCTTGGTCATCACTTTGATCTGGGACCTGTTTTCCTCATCCACAAAATCTGGGGAGTTGGAAAAGCTAATCTTTGACATGCCAACAATCCTAAATCCTATGATCTCCTTTTTAATTTGATGTCCAGCACACCATATACTAAAACTCATTGCTTTTCTTTATAGAATGGTGAGGTCATTGGAGTCAGCTCTTGTTATTATAAGCATCATTTCCTTTTGGACTAGATCTTGGATTTCAGTGGTGTAAATTTACAAATCCCTCCATACCCTGGCCCTTTCCTACCTTCCTGTCTTTTTTTATGTTGCATCACACAACATACATGCACACACACAAACATATGCACATACAAATACATACTCTATGATTCAGTGACACTGGCCTCCTTCCTGTTTATTGCACACAAAACTCCATCTCTCAACTCCATTCCCGGAACTCTCTCCCTTCTCATCTCTGCCACCTGACTTGCTAGACTTCTTTCAAAACTCAGCTAAAGTCCTACCTGCTACAAGAAGACTTCTCTGATGCCCCCTGATGATAGGATCTTCTTATTGATTCTGTCCAAATTATCCTGCATACATCTTGTCTGTACATACATGTTTACATTTTCTCCTCCTTGAGATAAGATATTGCATTTTGCCTTTATTTGTAACATTTACATAGTTCTTTGTGTGTGCCAGGCCCTGGACTATCACACATTTATTATTATCACATTTGTTTGTCACCTCAGGCCTGGGAGGTAGATGTTATTATTATCCCTATTTTACAGATGAGGAAACTGAGGCAGGCAGAGGCTAAGTGACTTGCCCAAGGCCACACAGCTAGGAAATGCCTGAGACGTGATTTTAACTTGGGGTCATCCTTATTGAAGGATGAATGCTGTCCAAGTCTAATCAAGAAGAAAAAGAATTGGGAAAAGGTGATCTGATTTATCAATTAAGACATCATTTGGGGAGTGGCTCGTTGGCCCAGTGAATACAGCACCAGCCCTGGAGGGCTCAGGAGGACCTGAGTTCAAATCCAGCAACAGACACTTAACACACACACACACAAAAAAAAAACTAGCCATGTGACCTTGGGCAAGTCACTTAACCCCAATTGCCCTCTAAAAAGCAAAAAAAAAAAAAAAGAAACATTAAGATATTTTGGGGGCAGATAGGTGGCACAGTGAGTAAGAGTGCTGGCCCCAGAGTCAGGAGGATCAGTTCCTGCCTCATTTATTTAGCACCCACACATAAATAACTAGCCATGTAACCTTAAGCAAGTTACTTGACCCCAATTGCTTTAAAAAAAAGACATCATTGGAAACTTTGGAAAGAACATTTTTAGTTAAGAATATAAAGTGAGAATCCAGATTACAAAGACCTAAGAAGTAAGAAGAGAGGATGTTGAAGCAACATGAAAATAGGATTCTTTTTCCCTAGTAGTTTAAGTGAGGGAAAATTGAAAAAGCTATGTCAATGGAGGAGTTTTAAGAACTGGAAGAGATGACCATGTAAAGTCATTCAATGAGCTGGGTAATAGAAATTGAGGAGTAGATGAAGGAAGGATAATTGTAGGCCCAATCTATTAGAGCAGAATGGAGGGAATGGAATTAAGAATATATGGAGAAGTGTTGAACTGTGTGAGAAGGGTCACCTCTCATCTGGAAAAAAAACAGATGCTTCTGTTTAGGCCAGAAACTCTGAAAGCCTTCCCCTCCCAGATCTATTTTTTAAGAGGCCATTCTTTGCCTCATTTTTTAAATTGAACTTTAATCACTCAGTGGACACTGCCTTAATCAAACTGAGATTTGTTAGGCAGTTTTCATATAAAGAAATTAAAGCTATCTATAGTCATATGAAAAAATCCTCTAAATCACTATTGATTAGAGAAATGTAAATCAAAACAATTCTGGGGTACCACATCACATCTATAAGATTAGTCAACATGACAAAACAGGAAAATGATAAATGTTGGAGATGTGGGAAAGCTGGAACACTAGTGCATTGTTGGTGGAGTTGTGAACATATCCAAACATTCTGGAGAACAATTTGGAATTATGCCCAAAGGGCTATAAAAATATGCATGCCCTTTGACCCAGAAATACCACTTCTAGGACTGTATCCCAAAGAGATCATAAAAATGGGAAAAGGACCCACATGTACAAAATTATTTATAGCAAATTTTTGTTGTTGTCAAGAACTGGAAATCAAGGGGATGCCCATCAATTGGGGAATGGCTGAACAAGTTGTGGTATATGAATGTAATGGAATGCTATTGTGCTATAAGAAGTGATGAGCAGGCAGACTTCAGAAAAACCTGGAAAGATTTACATGAATTGATGCTGAGTGAAGTGAGCAGAACCAGGAAAACAGTATACACAGTAATAGCAACATTGTGTGATGACTAACTTTCATAGACATTGCTTCTTAGCAATGCTAGGATCCAAGACAACTCCAAAAGGCTTGTGATGGAAAATACTATCTATATCCAGGAAAAGAACTATGGAGTCTGAATGAAGATCAAAGCATACTATTTGTGCTTTCTCTCTCTTTCTTTTTGTTTCTTCTTTCTTAGGGTTCCTCCCTTCTTTACAACATGGCTAATGTGAAAATATATTTAATATGAATATATATGTAGAGCCTACATCAGATTGCATGCCATCTTGGGTGGGGGAGAAGATGGGGGAGCAAGAAAATTTGAAATTCAAAATCTTGTGGAAGTGAATGTTGAAAACTAAAAATAAATATTTTTAAAAAGAAAAATATAACTGAGACCTGTTAAAGACCTTAGCTTGAAAAGGCCAAGGTCCCCCACTACATCCTGAGCCATCTCCTGCTGTTTTGATCTATATTTGGCCACTGGACCTAGATGGCTCTGGAGGAGAGAGTGAGGTCAGTGACTTTGTCTAGCCTTCCCTCAAATTCCATTCCCTTTCCTGTCATGGCATCACCTCCCTGATGTCATGCACCTCTTCATGAATGAAGGACAAACAGCAGGGTGAGTGATGTCAAGAACTTTTTAGATGCAAAGAAAAAAGGAACTCAAGGCCAATAGCCTCTATTTTCTCAGTAAAGTATTATGAGATCAGTTTGAATTGGCAAAGCAACGTGTCTGCCCAAACTGCTAATGTAATTAGCTAATGTGGTTCTTTTAATGTAATGTGACTAATGTAAGTTTATTAATGTCAGGCTACATTAATATAAATGTGGTATTCAGAACAAGGAAGAGAAGGCTTCGGGTCAGCCTCAGAGCTCTGTCTAAAGGGAGGTATACAAACTATAAGTAACTCCATAGGATAGAAACAGGCTTAGTCCAAGGAAGCATGCCTAGTGGAATGAGTACTGGACTGGAATCAGAGGTCTTGGACGCAAATCCTGACTCTTCTGTTTTATTGATTATGTGACAGGGGGGAGTCTTCACCTCTCTGCACTTCAGTTTGCATATCCTTAAACCAAAGAGCATTGACTCAATAATAGGAAAGATCCCATTCAGCCTTAAATCAGTGATACTGCAAGAAGAGACATTGTTGTCTTTGTCCAAGGATTAACTGTCTTATGATTAAGGTGGCATGATAACGGACTACTGAGCTCTCTATTGTTTGAAGTATTCAAGTACAAGTTTAATGCCCAAATCTCATGCCTGCTGGCCAGGGGACAAGGTGCTGAACTGGGAAGAGGGATTGGGCTCCATGGGGCCCTTCCAGAAATCTGTAATCCCATTATCAGAAAGCTCCCAGTAGATCCAAATAGGTAGCCATCATGTGAAGGATGTCAGGGAGGGAAGGAAATACCCAGTTTAACTTGTTTCCATGTCTCTTGCTGTGAGCACTAATTATCTGCTGTTTATGTCACTGCCTGTGCATTTTAAGAGCTGCTCACTGATCCAGGCTGGCCTCCCACTTGATTATCCTGAGTACTCAGCAGGAGACATTAAATTGTATCTAGGCAGAGGGCATTATGTAAAATTCTGGGGGGAACATTATATGTGATAGAAGGGCTTTCAATGCAGCAAAATGCAAATGAAAGTCACATAAAACAAAGAATTCCTTTTAATTGGAACAGGGAATTCAGAGATTTCTTGTGGTGGAGGTGTGGAGGAGGGGACCTCAGATCTGAAATAAAAACACCTTTGTCATGTTCTCATCACCCCTCCTGGAATTACTAGAGGACCATGGCTCCATTTACCAGGAGCTATCCAGACAAATGGAAACCCAGGTCTTTTCTAACCAAGTAAAAAAGTAAGGGTATTAGGTGACACAGAGTGCTGGATTTGTAGTTTATAGGAGCTAAGTTCAAATCCTACCTCAAGCATTTCCTATCATTGTGACCTTATGCAACTCACTTAATCTTGGTCAACGTCAGGGTTTTCCAATTTATAAAACTGGAATAATAATAACCCTTACCTCAGAGAGATTTTTGTGAGGATAAAATGAGGTAAATTATATAATATGCTCTGCAAACCTTAAATATTAGCTATTAGTAAGGACCTAGGCATTTTTCTGAAACATCTCTGTGTTCACATTATAGGGTCATGATGGAAGATTTTGTGTCTTACTCGGTCCCAGAAAGAGTCCAGGGAGAAGTTACATTTCTGTAGGATTTTTGAGTTATCAAAACTCTCTGCTCACACCTATGATGTGAGGTATATCTATCATGACCATTTATTAAGTGCCTGCTGTGTTCCAGGCACTATGGTAGGTACAGAGAATAAAAGAAATGAACTTAATATCCATTGCTATCAAGGTTCTTACAACTCCTGGATGAAAATGACTAATGTTCCAAGTAAATATGAAGTCATTGAGGAAGGGTACTGGAGGAAGGGGAACTGAGTCTTCAAAGGAGACAGGAATGCCAGGAGGCTAAGGTGAACAGGGACAGCATTGTAGATAAACACAAAGACCCAGAGGAATTCCTAGTACCAGGAACAGAAAATAAAATAGTTTGTCTGTGCTATAGAGTGTGTGAGGAGCAATAATATTCAATTAGTCTAGAAAACTAGCTTGGAGTCATATTAGAAAGGGTTTTAGGTGCCCAACCAAGGAGCCTACACCTTTGGGTTAGCCTGCATTTCTGACCATTCCTTTCTTTGCCTGAGATACCTTCATACTGGTGTGTGCAGTCACTTACCTTGTGAATTTGGGAGAGCCAGAGGTCCCTTACATGTCAGAGGCTGAATAATGGCAGTAGTGGTGTCTTTCAGAGCATCAGTGGTCAATAGAAGCAGAGCAGCCTAACCCAGTGTAGAAATAGCCAGCCCAGTGGCAGATCTGCCAGTCTGCTAAAGGACTGAACCATCCAGCAGAGATGCCACTTCCTACAAGGAAACAGAGCTGCTGAGCAACAGTCCCATGTCTGTTACCAATGCCACGTTCTGCAACAAATCTCATGAGAACTCCACAATGGGCAACAATGCCAACCAGGTCTGGAAATCAGACGATCCCCCTGTCACACATACCCTCTATCTCTATGCTTCCCTTCCCCTGGACCTGACATTGGTGCCCACTCTCCACATTGACTCCATGCATTCATGACAGAGCGTACCCCAGTTTGGGGAGGGTTTTGTACCAGCTGCTTTTTCTGTACTCTTTTCATAGTAAACATCCTTTCTAAAAAATTGTTGGATCAAATGTCTGATTCATGATGGAGAGCAAATGAGGAGCAAGGATCCTAGAACCCCAGTGTCAAAATGTCATTCCTAGAACCCTAATACTAGAAATAGTTGGTTGTTCTCTGTAGACTCATTCTGCCAAAGTGAGAACAGTTCAAGGAAGTGACCTCAAAGTAGGAACCACAAAAAAGCAAAAACAATCAACTAATTAATAAGCATTTATTAAATACCTACTATGTGCCAGGGGCTATAGCCCCTGCCTTTCAGGATCTTATGGTGTAATGGTGGAGAAAACATGTGCATAAATTGGCATGTGCAGAATTATTATAATTAAGCAATGAACAAATGATTATTAAACACCTACTTCTGTAGTAAGTGCTAAGGATATGATCAAAGAGGCAAAAGGTCCAGTGATCAAATGGGAGAATACAACTTTTTTTATTCCTCATCTTCCTTCCAAAACAGGAAACTGCAGCAGGAGATGGAAGTCCTGACCCTCCCAACAACTTTCCTCATCTCCTCCCTCATGGGACAGATCCAGCAGGATAGGGAAGGCCTGACAGGCTCAAAGGGAGAGTTTCTCCTCTTCACACTGAGGTTGGGAGATGGAGTGGCAATGGGAGGTAGAAGTAGCATTGTTCTGGCACAGATAGAATTCCCTGCCTCATTCTCTAGCAGCCTTCCCTCAGGGGACATGAAAAGCAGGGACTGGAAGGTGCATTGTACCAGGGAGATTTGGCTCCTCTTTTGATTGGAAGCTGAAAACCAGGTGGTGTTCAGCAAGAAATGGGAGTTTTTCTGTGCAGAGGAAAGTTGCTTGGGGCAGATAAATTGGAGAGATCTGGCCCCTTCCCACCTTCTCTCAGGGGATACATGCAGCAGGAAGTGGAAGGCAGATTGTCAGAGACAGATCTATTTCCTCTTTTCTCCTGTTAACTCTTCTATTCTTATTTCTTCTTCTTCTGCTGCTTCTTCTTCTTCTTCTTCTTCTTCTTCTTCTGCTTCTTCTTCTTCTGCTTCTTCTTCTTCTGCTTCTTCTGCTTCTTCTTCTTCCTCTTCTTCTTCTTCTTCTTCCATTATATATTATTATGTAATATCACATTATATTATATTATAATATTCATATAGCTTCTTATGGTTTGCAAAGCAATTTACACATAACATTTGATCTTCATAATCACTCTATTATTTAGGGGTCCTATTTCCATTTTACACATCAAGAAACTTGGGCTGAGAGAAATTAAGTTACTTTCCCAGGGTCAGACAGTTAGTAAGTGTCTAAGAGAACTCAGGTATTTCTGACTCTCTGTCTAGTTCTCCATCCACTAAAACCACTTAGATACCTGCACAGATACCTACACAATGCAAATTGACCTAAGAGGTGAAAACACTGTAAATTAGGGTGACTGAGAAAGGACTTCTGAAGAAGGTGCCAGTTGAGTTTAATGTTGAAGGAAGCCAGGGATTCTAAGAGGCAGATATGAGGAAGAAGAGCATTCCAGGTATGGGGGCCAGTTGATGAAGTGTCGTATGGGGAAGATCAGGAAGTAGAGTGGTAAGGGTTCAGATATGTTGTGATTTGGCTAAGGTCATATGGCTTATAAGTGAGTCTCCATACTTTGTCACCATGTTCCCTTATACCCATTTTTTCAGATGGGCCAACCAGGAAAAGGTACGTAGCCTCTGAAACTCTTAGCAAGGAGTAACATTTCTTTCCATAGCCCAGTACCCAGCCTCTATTGGAGTTAAGCTAACATCCTTGGCCTCATTATTGTCCTGCTATGACCAGATGAGTTTTCAGCCCTACAGGCTCACAAGATGCTGATTGTTTTGCACAAGGTGCCCCAGGTCCTGAGCTTCTTGCCCTTGATGATCAGACATGACTTCTACAAACTGAATTGATGGAGGGACATGTGCTGGATGATATATCTTGATCCCCCTTCCTCATTCAGCCTCCTGCTCTTGAGAAGTACAGGTAGGGAGACAGATGGTCAGCCTGGAGGGAAAGAAGCATAAGAGACAAAAGAGGAGAAAAAAGAATAAAAAATATATTTAAAGAGGGCAAAGTTAGAGTCTTGGCAAGGATCTCAAAGTGTTGGACACTGGAAAACTTGACAAACCATGTTCTATTACTAGCATTAAGCTGAGTGGACAAAATAAAATGATTTTCGCTCAGAGAGAAAACATTATTTCTACTCTCAGAGGAAATAAAATCTATCATTGACTTTGTAAACATTCACTCAATTCATCAAGCATTTACTAAGCACCTACTATGTGTCTGGCACTGTGTTAGACATCAGAGAAATAAGATAGCCTCTGGCTTCAAGGAACTTACATATTAAATATTCAGGGGGATTCATGATGCAGGAAATTTTTGCTGGAGTGAGAGAATGTCCAGCAAGCAAAGATCCCCGCCTTGACTTAGAAGTGGCAGTGTGGGGTCATGGGCAGAGCCACTCGTCTCTTTTGAATCACTCACCAGCTGTGTGACACTGACAAAGTTACTTCCCATCTCTGGGCCTCAGTTTCACTATCTGTAAATGGAAAGAATTGGAATAACTAGCTGCTAAGCTCCCATCTGGGTCTCACTCTATGATTCTCTGAGCATGACCCATCCTATAGGAAGGCTTTCCTGCTCCCCCCTCCCCTGCCAGATTATTAGTGTACCTACTCCCAATTTCTGACTCAAAAGAGTGAGGCTGATTTCATGCAATTCAGTCTCACTTCAATATGATTCTCACACAAGTCAAGGTATCACCTTGGGGATGACATTGGTCCTCTTCGAGATCAAAGGGTGAGCAACAACAATCTCTAGTTATCAAGTTATTGCCTTATATATTTAAATATTGCTTCCTCACATGGAATGGAATCTCCTTGAAAGCAAGGTCATTCCTTTTTATATTTCTATCCCTTTCATCTGGAGATGCATCATGAAACACTGGAAATGAAGGCAGTCTCAGGGTTTCTCTTTTGGGCCACATTATCTTGTGACCCTGAAGAAGTGACATGATTTCTAAGTGTCCTACACACCTCCCTAAGACTCTAAGTTAAGGAATGTATGAATCTACAAGAACAGAGTGAGTCTTTTCATTGGGTAATTTCCAGCGCCCTTCAAATCACAGACCCCTTACAATATGCTCAACACATTCCAAAATATCTGTATTGTAAGTTTTTAATAAATACTTGTTGAATTAAATTGGATTGGGGCCACTTGTGTTTGTAAAACCATTTGAAGTTTGCAAAATACTTCCCTCATACCATTTTAGGGGTTAGGTGGTATCAATATGAATATCCCCATTTTATAGATGAAAAGACCAAGACTGAGAGCTAAAGCAACTAAAAATCATAGAACTGAATGGTAAGTTAAAAATAATAAGATCACAAATTTAGAGCTGAAAGGACACTCCAAGATCATTTGATAAAACACTTTCTATGTAAGGAGACTGAGGCACAGAGAAATCCAGGTCCTTGCCAAAGGTCAGACAGGTAGATTGTAGGATCATATTTTTAGAAGTAGAAACTACCTCAGGGGTTCTCTAGGCTGACCCACGGGAGACATTGGGACCATAAAGGTAAAGTTACTTGCCCAAGGCGAAACAAGTAGCATGTAGCATTATAGATGTATAGATCCAGGCCCCCTCATTTTACAGGGGGACAGCCAGGTGGCACAGTGGGTAGAGCACTGTGCTTAGAATCAAGAACATTCATCTTCCTGGGTTCAAATCCAACCTCAGACTTCCTAGCTCTGTGACTCTGGGCAAATCGCTTAACCCTGTTTGCCTCCTCATCTGCAAAATGAGCTAGACAAGAAAATGATAAACCACTCCAGCTTCTTTGACAAGAAAACCCCACATGGGGTCACAAAGTCAGACACAAATGAAACTGCTCAACGCCACCAGCACCAACACCAACAACAACAACAACACCATCACCACCATCACTACCACCACCACTATCAACACCACCACCAGTACCACCACCAACAACAACAACCATTTTAGTGGTGAGGAAACAGAGATCCAGAAAATCTCAGTGGCTTGCCCAAGACTCCAAGGTATGTTATAGGTCATATAGATACCCACTTCTAAGGTAGGGCATTAGACATCATCCAGGTCTACTAGTCTAACCCCCTTCATTATGCATATTGGGAAACCAAGACCCAGAGGTAGAGGACCTTGTCCAAAGTAATACCGATACTAAATTACAGAGGTCAGATTTGAACCTTGGCATTCTAATTAATAGGCATGGTTCATGGGTCTTTCTACTGCATCATACTGATACTAGCCAGGGCTAGTAAGTGACAAAGTAGGAATTTGTGTCCCCCTTTGTGTCTTCTTGTCATTGTTGTTTTATGAGAGCCTCCACTTTCTAAAGTGAAGCCAGTGCCTGGGTTGCCAGTAGTGTTTCATGGAGCCACCTCAGAACTGTTAGAGCAGCAGAGGAGTTTCAGATAACTAAAAATGACTCCCAGGAAATAAACCAATGAGGAGGGTGACAGCAGAGTAGGCCTGGAGCTTAGAGATCCCCAGGGAGTGTATAATGTTGATGTTTCCCATTTTAAAAAACATCCGAGGCTATGGTATTACACTTTCCTTGAGAAGGAAAGACAAAAATGATGAATAGGTATTGTAAACACTGTTTAAATGGCCTTGTTTTACAAGAGAAACCTCTATAAATCCTGGAACTCAGGTAACTATGTGTGTGTTGTTATATGACTTCAAAAAGTCAAAAGATTCATATAATCATTGAATCTGACCTTGACAGAATCCACGTGGCCAACAGCTCCAGCCTGGAGCTGAGCAGGAATCCTCTCTGCAACATGTCAAACCAGAGATGTAGCTGGCCAGAGTGAATGGGGTTTGGATTCATGAGGACACCATATGGGAGGCCACTCTTTCCCCCCAAAGCTGGGCCACTTCCTCTCTGTCTCAGAATCTTATTTTCTTAGTGAAGGCTTTCTTCCATCTAGTGCTGCTCTATCATCACAGATTTTAAATTATGGGAATCCACATGAATTAAGATTATAAGATATTGTCTTTAATAAGTTGGAAAAGCCACTTTGGAGGGAGAAAAGCTATTTCATTTCTTTCAATTAGCACGGAACACTGTTGACTCATCACTGTTTTGAAACCAAGTGTCTACAGTGGAACTTAGCATGACCCATGGGAGCACTGATAGGCATGAGACATAGGGGGAGTGTAAAGTAAATTTGAAAAGGCATAGCTTATGGTGGAAGGGAAAGATGACAGCATCCCATGCCAAGATTTCAGTGATTGCATTAGCTCTATTAGTTAACAAACTGTGTGACACTTTCCGTCTCCAGGAGACGCCGCGAGAGCAGCCCCCGCCATGTCGGCCCACCTGCAGTGGATGGTCCTTCGGAACTGCTCCAGCTTCCTCATCAAGCACAACAAGCAGACGTACAGCACCGAGCCCAACAACGCAAGGCCCGAAACTCGTTCCGCTACAAGGGGATGATCCACTGGAAGACGGTGGGCATCAAGCCGGTGGCCGGCAGCAAGGGCATCGTGGTGGTGCTGAAGCAGAGGGCAGGTCAGAGGAAGCCTGCCACCTCCTATGTCAGGACCACCATCAACAAAAATGCCCGGACCACACTTAGCGTGCGGCACATCATCTGCAAGAATAAGTACCGCAAAGAACTTCTCATGGTCACTCTGTGCAGGGCCAGCGCCATCCTTCAGAGTCAGAAGCCAGTGGCGGTGAAGAAGAAGCGAACCCGCCCCCCCAAGAGCACCTAAGGGGCCAGGCCTGCCCTTGGCTAATAAATTAAGTCAGACTGCCCCACCCCCCCCCCAAAAAAAACTACATGACATAGGCAAATAACTTATCCTCTCTAGATCTTGGTTTGCACATCTATATGCCAGGCATTGTATTAGGCAATTAAAAAAAAAAAAAAGCTTGCTGCCCTAAAGGAGCCTACATTCAACTGGATAGAAGCAACAGGTATGCAAGTATCCAGGTAGAAAATGTATACAAACTTATACAAACTGATGCTGAACGAGAAGAGTAGAATCAGAAGAAATCTGTATACAGTCACAGACATACCATATCTGTGATGACCAACTATGACAGACTGGACTCTTTTCAGCAATGCAGTGATATAAGTTGATCCCGAAAGACTCAAGAAAGTGAGAAATGAGCCATCCAGAGATATAACTAGAAAGAACTGAGCCTGAATCCTGATGGAAGCAAACTAAATGATCTTGGTCTTTTCATTGTTTGGTTTTATTTCTTCCTTACCATCTTTCATCCCACCTAGCACAATAGGCCTTTGTAATTGGAATAATGTCTAATATGAATGCATTTGCAGATCTTATACTGGACTATATGCTGTCGTGTGGGGAGGGGGGAGGGAAGTAAAGGAAATTTGAAAATCAAGGAACTATTGAATTGAATCTTGTTAACTGAAACTAAACTAATAAATTAATTAAAAAAAAAAAAACAAAAAAAAAAGAAAATGTATACAAAGCAAATATAATTTCCAGGAGGAAGACCACAAGTGGCTTGGGGAGAGGGGAGTCAGGAGAAATGATTTCTAAGATTTCTTCCAGCTCTGACTTTACAGTAATGAAGAAATTAAAAGATAAGAATCTAAGACAGGGGCGGCTAGGTGTCGCAGTGAGTAGAGTGCCGGCCCTGAAGTCAGAAGGACCTGAGTTAGGATCCAGCCTCAGACACTTAAAACACAAAAACAAAAAAAACCTAGCTGTGGGGGTGGAGCCAAGATGGCGGAGTAGAAATAGCTCATCCAAGCCACTCTGCCCCGAGATTCCCCCCAAACTATGTAAAAGGGGACTCTGAACAACTTCTGGAGCCCCAGCACCCACAGAACAACACAGAGAAGCTAACCTCCAGCTGAGGACAGCCCAGCAGCCCTGCAGGAAGGACCAGCACAGCACTCTGGGAGCCGGCAGCACTCAGTGTGCAGAGCGCAGGGAGCCGAGCGGAGTGGAGCCCAGGTCCCCGTGAGCCGAGGTTTTAGCCCCAGGGCGGCAGGGCCAGCAGCCAGCTGGAGAGACCCCAGAACACCAGCAGCTGTGGCGACTCCTAAATTATCAACATAGACATGCCTAGGACAAAGTAAGAGGTTAGTGTCCTATGGACTTTGGGACCAGTATTTGGGGAATGCGTCGGCTTCCTCCCCTGGGGGCTAGAAGCCACTGAGGAGACACGCCATTTTGTAGTTTTCAGAGGCAGCTCCAGCTCCTGGCCTGCGAACTGTAGGGAGATCCAGTGATCAGTCCTGGGAGGTAATTGCTCTTGCTTTAGCCTCCCTGGATCTGGATTGTGATCTAGGGTGGAAGTAGTGGGTGGGTTTACAGCTTGCCAGAAACGGAAGTTGCCCCCCACATGTTCGGGATGAAAATTCCTCTAGCTGGCCTTAAAGCCATAGTGTGGCAACAAGCCCAAAAGTCAAGTAATTAAGTGGCAACATGCCAAGGCAAAGGAAACAGAAAAATGCAACCCTAGACTCCTATTTTGGGGACATAGAGTGGGAAAAGGACTGTGAGATCAGAAGTCCTGCTCCAAAAGCCCCAGGGGAAAACATGAGTGGGTTGCAGGTCATAGAGGACCTTAAGAAGGACTTTAAAAATCAAATAAGAGAAGTGGAGGAAAAATTGGAAAAAGAAATGAGGAGGATGCAGGAAAAGTATGAAATGAGGGTCAACAGCCTGACTGAGGAAAACAATACCTTAAAAAATAGACTCACTCAAATGGCAAAGGAGGCCCAAAAGGGCAATGAGGAGGAGAATGCCTTAAAAAGTCGAATTTGCCAGATGGAAAAAGAATCTCAAAAGTTCACTGAGGAGATTCATGCCTTCAGAGTTAGACTGGAGCAAGTGGAAGCTAATGACTTTATGAGAAATCAAGATGCTGTTAAGCAGATCCAAACAAATGAAAGAGTAGAAGGCAATGTGAAATATCTCATGGGAAAAACCACTGACCTGGAAAATAGATCCAAGAGAGACAATTTAAAAATTATTAGACTACCCGAAAGCCATGATCAAAGAAAGAACCTAGAAATCACCGTTCAAGAAATTCTCAAGGAAAATTGCCCTGATGTTTTAGATCCAGAGGGCAAAATAGAGGTTGAAAGAATCCACCAACCACCTCCTGAAAAAGATCCCAAAAAGAAAACTCCTAGGAATATTATAGCCAGGTTCCAGAATCCCCAAATCAAGGAGAAAATACTACAAGCAGCCAGGAAGAAACAATTTCAATATTGTGGAAACACAATCAGAATAGCCCAGGACCTGGCAGCTTCTACACTGAGGGATTGAAGGGCATGGAATATGATATACCAGAGGGCAAAAGAACTGGGAATGAACCCAAGGGTCACCTACCCAGCAAACCTGAGTATTTTGTTTCAGGGAAAAATATGGTCATTCAGTGGAATAGAGGACTTTCAAGCATTCTTGAGGAAAAAACCAGAGTTGAATAGAAAATTTAACATCCAGACACTAGAAGCAAGAGATGCCTGAGAAGGTAATCAAGGAAAAGAAATCAAAAGGAACATATCAAAGCTGAACTATTTACATTCCTACATGAAAAAACAATAAATGTGACTGATGAAACCTTTCTCAGTATGAAAATAATGGAAGAAGGGTAAATGGGCATATGAATACATATGTGAATATGTGTATATATGTTTACAGTTATACATGGATAGAGGGCCCAGGTTGAATTTGGTGGGAAGAGATGATACTTAATAGGTGAAGTTATGAGGTGAGAGAGGAAAGTGGCAAGAGGAGATGGGGAGAGACAGGGTAGGGTAAACTATCTCATGTAGAAGAGGCAAGGAGAAGTGACTGCAGGGGAGGGGAAGAACAGGAAGGCAAAAAGGCAAAACCATATTCTCATTGAGTTTGGCTCAGGGAGAGAATGACATGCATACTAAATGGGATATCTCAACCTGCAGCAGAATGGGGGGAAGGGGGATGAGAAAAGGGATGATGGATGGGAAGGCATCCTTGAGGGGAGGGGAGGTTGCAAGTACCAACTATAGAACAGGGACAGCATCATGTAGGGGATGGACCAGGTGGGGGGTGGGATGAGCGGGAGGAAATTATAAGCAGCCTTGTACAATATATCTACTATGATAATGTTTTGCATAGCTAGACATGTACAACATATACTGAATTACTTATCTCCCCAGAGGGAATGGGTGACAAGGGAGGAAGGAAATGGATCTGAAATTCGAGGTCTTAACATTAAATGTTTCAAATATATATAAATACTATTATTAATACTCTTTTGCTTGTAATTGGGAGATGAGATGTGCAGGCATTGGGACACAAAGATTCACCTTCCTCTAATGGAAAAGTCGAAGGGGGTATGGGAGAAGGTATGGGAGAGAGCAGATTGGAGGAAGCGATATCTTGTGGGACTGCTATTCTGGGAGGTTGGGTAGGGGAATAACAGGGGGGAAATGATTGTAACTCAAAATCTGGCGGAAATGAATGATGTGAAACAGAAGTTAATAAAGCATTTGTTAAAAAAAAAAAACCTAGCCATGTGACCTTGGGCAAGTTACTTAACCCCAATTGCCCTTCACAAAAAAAAAAAAAGAGTCTAGGACAGGAAAGGAAGGGATAGAAAAGTAGAGGAGGGAAGGAAGGGTAAACATATGGAAAGGGAGTAAAAAGAAAGGGAAGAAAGAGAACTGGAAGGGAGGCGAGAAGAAAGGAGAAAATAAGCAGATTGAAGGGAAAGGAGAAGATCTCAGAACTAAATGCTAAATATTTTAGGATTTCCAGTGAAATAGCTCTTAGATTTGACCTAGTCATCTTTTTTCCAGTCTACTAGGATCAGTAGTGGCCCTATTCTTGAGAGTGCTGGAATCTTCTATCCATCCTGTATCACAGATTAAGAAACTGATTCCATCAAGAAGAGCTCCAGCATTCACTTTGGGACACCTGGACAATATGCCAGTATCTCTGCTTCAAGATATGAGATTTGCTCTTTTCCTATATAAGACTTCATCTCCCACAGTAAAATGTGACCCTGACATTGTTGAATGTTTTGCTGAAATAACACCTGCTAAATATAGACTCCATCTTAGATCTGAGTTACCAAGGCCATGAAGAAGACTAAAGTTCAGCAAGGGGCATAGGAGCATTGCCAAGGGAATATTGAACCAACTACATTAGCCCAATTCAAAGCAATCAGGAGGTGTCCTTAGATTTCCCTTAAAAAGGTAACAAGAGTTTTTTAAGCATAGATTTGTTAGTAAAGCAATTGGTCAGGATTCCAATGGCACAAATACAAACCAATTCATTCAAAAACACTTATTAAGAAACTTCCATGAGCCAGGAATTGTGCTATGCACTAGGGATACAAAAAAAACCTCCCCGATCCCAAGAAGGTCATAGTTTAATGAGGTAGACAACATGCAAACAACTATGTACAGGCTAGCTCTAAACAGTACAAATTGGAGATAATCAACAGAAAGCATTGGTGTTGAGGGTGGTCAGAAAATGCTTCTTGCAGAGAGTGAAACTTTAGCTGGGGTTTGAAGGATTCCAGGAAAACCAGGAAGTGGTGAAGAGGAGGGAGAGTATTCCAGGCATGAGAGAAGCCAGAGAAAATGCCCAGAGATCTTTGGAGAATAGCCAGGAGGCCAATGTCATTGAATACAAGAGTATGAGGTGAGGAACAAGATTTGAGAAGCTTAAAAAGGCAGGAAGGGTCCAGATTAATAAGGGCTTTGAATGCCAAAAAGAGGATTTTACATTTTATTCCAGAGATGATAGGGAACTGCTGGAGTTTAGTGAGGATAGGTGATGTGTTCAGACCTGTTCTAGAAGATCAGTTTGATAACTGAGTGGAGGATGGGTTGTAGTGTGGAGAGACTTGAGGCAGGGAGACATATGAGAAAAAATCTTTCAACTCAAAAGCATTCTCTCCTTCTAGAATTCCACTTTAAGCTAATACCTTTCCTTGAAACCTCACCTAGAGTATTGTATTCTGTTTTCATTGCAGAAAGTCAAGCTATCACCATGTGATATCATTAGTCCTCTTTGAAAACTAAGGATGAAAAACAAAAAAAATAAATAGTGCAATTATTTAAAGACATACATAAGATAATACCCAGAAAAGGGCAAACAAGATGGTAAATAATGATAGGTTCATAAACGTAGATCTTCAAGGGGACCATAAAACCTCCCTTTCAGATGAGAAAGTTAAGGGACAGAGAGAATGTCTTCCTTTGTTTCTTTTTGCTACCTTCTTTTTTAAATTGTATTTTTTCCAATTACATGTGAAGGCAATTATTTTTTTTTATTTTGATTTCCAAATTTTCTCCTTCCTCTTCCCTCCCCTAAGATGGTAAACATTTGATATAAATTATATTTTGCAATCATGTAAAGCATATGTCCATATTAATCATGTAAGAGATTGAACAAACCAAAAGGCAAAAAATTCACAAAAAATAAAGTGAAAATAGAATGCTTCAATCTGTATTCAGACTCCATAGCATTTTCCATCATGAGTCCTTTGGAATTGCTATGGATCTTTATATTGTTGAGAAGAGCTAAGTTATTCAATTGATCCATCATACATTGTTGCTGTTATTGTGTACCATGTTCTCCTGGTTCTGCTCACTTCACTTTGCCTCAGATGATATGTCTTTCAAATTTTCTTCTGAAATCTTCCTGTTCATCATTTCTTATAACACAATAGTATTCCACTACATTTATACACTACAACTTTTTCAGCCATTCCACATTTGATGGGCATCCCCTCAATTAACAATTCTTTTTCACCTTGAAAAGAACTGCTATAAATACTCATACATGTAGGGGTCTTTTCCCCCTTTATAATCTTAATAACTGTATTTTTGGAGTCACATAATTAATAAATGTCTGAGGCACTAATTAGAACGTATTATTTTTTCCTGATTCCAAGTCCAATATTCTATCCACTATACCATGACATCATATGAGGCTCTTTGACTCCATGCCATAAAGGACTCATTTGAAATTACGGAGGATACGTGGTTTGAAGAAGAGAAGACTTACGGTTGAAGGTGGGGAATAGGGATTAAGGTTATCTTCAATTATTTGAGGAGCTGTCACTTAGAATAAGGACTAGACTTCTTAGGCTCATACCCAGAGAGGGCAAATCTAGGAAAATTGAGTGGAAGTTTCAAAATTAGGGAAACAGGGAGAATTAAAAACAGAAAAAAAATTAAAACAGGGAAAATAGCCTCAATGTAAGGAAAGCTTCATTAATTATTAGAGGTATAGAAAAAGGGAATATGTTGATTCAGGAAGGAGGGAAATCATCTTTGAAGATCTTTAAGCAAAGCTTGATCTTGTCAGGTTATATTGCAGAGTTTTCTTGTTCAGGTTAGAGGTTGGACCAGATGACCTTTGAGGCTTCTTTTAACTCAGACTTGGTGATTATTACAAGTTCAATGAAAATCATAGTGTGCCTTATCAGTCAAAAAATTTAACTAAAACATTCTTGCTCTTTTCTTTTTTTTTTTTTTTTTTTGGAGGGTGCAGAGTTGTGGGTCTGGTCATCAGTGAAATACTGGTTTCATTAGTGTAATTTACTTATCCTATGGTAATCAGTAAGTCCCCAGAAACATACAGTCTTGGAGAGTTGCCTGGAGCAGATGAGGGAGCTGAGACTCAGACAAGTGAAGAGTCTTTCCCTAAGGTCACATCACACCATGTATGAGGACATACCATATCATGTATGGATGTTTATATATGTATGTGTGTACATGTGTGTGCATATTTACATATTTGTATATGTATGTGTATCTGCCCTTAATTGTGCCTTGGGAAGGGTAGAAGGGAAGAAGAAGGAGGAAAATAAAGTAAAAAGTTTACAACAGAGAACAAAAGAAACCCTACAAGGAAACAAAGAAACAATGGACAGCTTTGAGGATAATGTGTGGCACTTATTACATAGGTTTTCTTGAAATGGAAATTGTTGCTTTATATTGAATACTCTCATGTTCTGCTGTGTATATAGCATTTTTTTCTTTTCTTGTTTTGAATTTGAATTTAAATTAAATTTAAAAGTCAAAAATAAAAGGAATTTTTTTTTCTAAAGAAATAGTAGCGGATGGAGTCAAGATGGCAGAGTAGAAACAGGACTTCCACAAGGCTCCAGCTTCCACCTCCTCCAATACATGTAAAAAATTACTCTAAACAAACTTTAGGGCTACAGAACCCACAAAGTGACAGAGAGAAATAAATCTCCTGCTGAAGGAAGCTCAGCAGGCAGACAGGAAGGGTCCATCACAGCATACTGAGCCCAGCCCCACCTGAGCCCATGCTTTTAACTCCAGGGCGGTCCTGACCAGCCACGGCTGGTGCAGACTTCGGGAGAGTGAATCACCAGCAGCAGTGGTAGTTTCCAGACATCTCAATCCACAAATTTCAAAGACAATGTAAAAGGTGAGTGTGGAAATTTGTTCAAAGGGTGGACCGTTGTCCAGCTGCTGTCCCATGTGTGAGAAGTAGCAGAGGCCCAGTGACTGCAGCTGCTGCTGTATGGCTGCTTCCAAAGCTCCTGGCCTGCAGATTGTAGGGGGACCAAGCAACCATTCAGAGGGTAATTGGTCTTGCTTTGACCACTTGGATCTGGATTGCAGTCTTGGGTAGTGGTCTTGGGGTGTGTGACCAGTGAGGAAGAGCATGTGAGGACTATAGAGAGGGCACCCATCTAATAGTTCTGGCAGCTACAAAAACCCCAGCAATATGGGACAAATCTGTCCATTTTGGAAGCAGAGATCTACTGTGGCAAAGAATTCAAAAGTCAAGGAATTTGCTGCCAATATGACCAAGCAACAGAACCACAAACAGATGATAGAATCCTTTTTTGGGGTACAAAAAGGTTCAAGGCATGGAAAGGGAGGAAGACATCAAAGTCAGAACTCCTGCATCAAAAGCCTCTAAGAAAAATATGAACTGCTTATAGTCCATAAAGGAGTTTAAGAAGGATTTTGAATATCAAGTAAGAGAAGTGGAGGAAAAAGTAGAAAGAGAAATGAGAATGATGCAAGAAAATCATTTAAAGTGAGTCAACAGCCTGCTAAAGGAGACGCAAAAAAATACTGAAGAAAATTACACCTTAAAAATAGGCTAACTCAAATGGCAAAAGAGGCCCAAAAAGCCAATAAGGAGAAGAATGCTTTAAAAAGCTGATTTTTCCAGATGGAAAAAGAATTTCAAAAACTCGCTGAAGATAATAACTCCTTCAAAATTAGATTGGAGCAATTGGAAGCTAATGAAATCAAGAGAAATCAAGATACTATAAAGCAGATCCAAACAAATGAAAAAATAGAAGGCAATGTGAAATATTTCATTGGAAAAACCACTGACCTGGAAAATAGATCCAGGGGAGAAAATTTTAAAAATATTGGTCTACCTGAAAGCCATGATCAAAAAAAGAGTCTAAACACCATATTTGAAGAAATTATCAAGTAAAATTGCCCTGATATTCTAGAATCAGAGGGCAAAATAGAAATTGAAAGAATTCACCAAACACCTCTTGAAAAAGACCCCAAAAAGGAAAATCCCAGGAATATTATAGCCAAATTTCAAAGTACCTGGGTCAAGGAGAAAATATTGCAAGCAGTCAGAAAGAAACAATTTGAGTATTGTGGAAATAATCAGGATAACACAAGACCTAGCAGCTTCTACATTAAGGGATCCAAGGGCTTGGAATATGATTTTCCAGAAGTCAAAGGAGATGGGACTAAAACCAAGAACCACCTACCTAGCAAAACTGAGTATAATGCTACAGGGGAAAATATGTCAATTCAACAAAATAGAGGAATTTCAAGCATTCTTTATGAAAAAAAATGTGAGCTGAACAGAAATTTTGACTTTCAAATACAAGAAGCAAGAGAAGCATGAGAAGGTACACAGGAAAAAGAAATCATAAAGAACTTATTAAAGTTGAACTATTTATATTCCTACATGGAAAAATGATAATTGTAATTCATAAGACACTTCTCAGTATGAGCATAGGTGAAGAGAATATATATGTACACACACACACACACACACATACACACACATATATATAAATATATATTTGTATGTATAGAAGGATGTATGTGTATATAAATATATGTGAGTGTGGGCATTTGTATGTTCATATATACATAGACAGAGAGCACAGGATAAGTTGAATATGAAGGGATGATATCTAAAAAATAAAATTAAGAGGTGAGAGAGGAATTTATTGGGAGAACAAGAAAGGGAGAGATAGATTAGGGTAAATTATTGCATATAAAAGAGGGAAGAGAAAACTGTTAAAATAGAGGGGAAGAGCAGGAAGGTGAAAGGGAATGGGACAACTTGATTCTCATTGAATTTGGCCTAAGGAGGGAATAACATACACACACAAATGGGTATCTTACCCTACAGGAAAAATAGGGGGTAGGAGGCAAGAGGGGAGATGATAGAAGGGAGGGTAGACTGGGGGAGAGGGTATTTAGAAGCAAGCATTTTTGAGAAGGGATAGGGTCAAAGGAGAAAGTGAAATTATTAGGGGTGGGATAGAATGGAGGGAAATATAGTTAGTCTTCCACAATATAACTATTGTGGAAATTATTTGGGTTACTACCCATGTACAATCTATATTCAATTGCTTGTCTTCCCAATGGGGGTGAGTGAGGAGGGAAGAGGAGCACAAAATCTGGAACTCAAAGTTTTAAAAACAAATGTTTAAAAGTTGGTTTTTTTAACATGCAAATAGGATATACAGTTACTGAGGTATAAAAACCCATCTTGCCCTACTAGAAAGATGAAGGGGGAGGATATAAGAGAGAACAGATTGGGAGGAGTATTCAGTAGGCTTGCTATTTGGGGGTGGAGGTAGGGGAAAGATGGGGAGAGGAAAAAATTGTAACTCAAAATCTTGTGGAAATGAATGATGAAAACTAAAAATTAATTAATTAATTAAAAAAAGAAATAGTGCAAGAAAAGGGGAATGGAGTACAGAAATAGGGGGTGTGAGTGTGTGAGAGGGGAAGCAGCAGATGTTAAAGATGCTGCATACAATAAACAGAGCTAACACTTATGCAGCACTTTAAGGTTTGCAAAACTTCACAAATAATACCTCATTTGGTATTCACAACTTGAGGAAAGAGATGCTATTATGACCATTTTATAGATAAGAAAACCAAGACCCCAAGAAGTTAAGTGACTTGCCCATGCTCATATAGTTGGAGAGTACCTGAGGGTAGATTTGACTCTAGTTTTCCTGATTTCAGCTTCAGCATGGTCTTCTGTACCACCCAGCTGCCTAGATTGGTGAAGGTAGAATCAATAAGACGAAGGTCACACTAGTTTTGTGACCCTCCCCAAGTCACTTTATTTTTATTTTCCTCAGTTTCCTTTAAAATAGGGATAATAATAGCACCACCCTCCCAGGACTGTTGTGAAGATCAAATGACATAATATTTGTAAAAACAAAAAACTGCTTAGCACAGTGAACATAGTAAGTGTTATAAAAATGCTAATTACTTCCCACTTAACAAAGGCTTGACTCTGTGAGGCAGAATGAGTAATATAATATAATCCTGAAGTTACAAACCAGGGTAACTGGAAAGACATTGGAACACTTGGAAGAAATAAGACAATTCATTAGAGGAGTCTCAGTGACATCAGTTGAGGATATGTTGACCTTTGAATTGTTGCTGTTCTTCAGTCCTGGCTGACTCTTCATGTGTTCCTGGAAAAGATAATGGGACAGTTTGCTATTTCATTGTCCAGATCATTTAGCAGATGAGGAAACTGAGGCAGACAGGGCCAAATGACTTGCTCAAGGTAACACAGCTAGTGAATGTCTAAGACTAGATTTGAATTCAGGTCTTCCAGACTCCAGTCCTGGTTCTCTATCCATTGTGCCACCTAGCTGCAGGAGATTTGAACTGGAGATTTCCAATGAAAGGGAATCCACTTTCTCCTAAAGCAACCTGTTTCCTTCTTGGACAGCTCCCATTGTTAGACTTCTTGGCCTTTGAGACATAACAAGTACATTCATCTCTTCCCCCATTATTCCTAATTCTATCCTGGAAACAAGCAGAATAAAGCTAAAACTTCATCTTCATTTTCCTTTCATCCATTATCCAAAATGTGTCTCACTACTTGAAGAGATTTGTCTTCCTGTGATCTTTTTTTAATTATTATATCATCCCAACCCCTCCTTCCCATTCCTTCATGCAATCCTCATATGGTATGACCTCCAGTCCCAACTTCTGACTTCCTTCCATTGGCAGCTCTCCAGGTTAAAGCTATAAACTCGTGTGGCTCCCAGAAGTGAAGACAATATTCCCAAAATGACGTGACCAGAGCAGCAGAGGTCAGCAAAGCTGTCACCTCCTCACTCTTTTGTGGTGTCCCAAGTGTGACCTCCCATCTCTACATCTTGGCTTCCTCCTGAATAAAATAGGAATTTTGGATGAAATCTCTGATGTCCCTTCCAGTTCTCCCATTCTGTGATTCTATGTCCTTCACCTAAGAAGACAGGCAGCGCATGGAATGATATTTATTATGCAAAACCAATAACTGGCTCAAAATTTCAATGCCTTAAAAAATAGATTAAAATAAGGGGGAAACAAAAGCTCTCTGGACTAATTGCAACACTATCACATAAATTATTGGCAAATGTCATCTTGTTCAGGGAGCTAATGCAATTCTTCCAACTTCCCCCTGAGCTGATGTGATTACACCTCAGTGCACATTAACCAGGGGTCAGCCTGGGCCAAGCCACTGCACCTGACCCTCTATAGATGGCTGTCAATAATGGAGGAAGAAACTGCAGCTGCTCATAATGGAAAGTGGCTACATCATCAGATGAGAGACAAGGGGCCAAAGTTGCCATGTGCTGAAATCCCATTATTGAGACTGGCCAGACAATAGATATAAAAAGCCTAAGGAGAGAATATGCCCATAGGAGGTTTGAGTAGAAAAGAGATTTTTAGGCCCTAGATTCCCACCATCCTGAATCTGACAGTCTCCTACACTAAGGGCTCATGGGAGAGAATATTTGATGCACTTAGCACTGCATCAGGCATATAGTAGGAGCTTAATAAGTGGCACAAAAGTAGGCTAGTGGTTACACTATCTTTCTGGACGAGGAAGAGGTAGCTGGGTGCATTCAGGACTGGTTGACAGGCTATAGTCACTCCTAGGTCCCTCTCATATTCCAGAGGAATCATGCCCAGAGATTGAAGCAGTGTTGCATAGAGGCCAGTAAGAAGAGCAAAAAATAATAATAAGCAAGATAACCACAGAAACAACTAGCATCTCTTTAGGCTTCTAAGGTTTGAAAACCACTTTACATGCATCATTTCAATTGATGCTCACAGCAACCGCTGAGATGGATATTATTGTTACGCCCACTTCACAGATGAGGAAAAATGTGGCCACTTTCCATTGTTGAGTAAGGCTAAATCATGTGTCAAGAATATCATAGCTAATAAGTACCTGAGGCAGGATTTGAGCTCATGTCTTCTTGAGTGTTAAAATGACCCCTCTATCCACTGGACCAATAGGAAGATTTGGGTTCAAATAATTCCTGAGATATTTACTAGCTATGACTAGTTACATGGTAAATCATTTAAACTCTTTCTGCCTCCTTTTCCCCATGGCCCTGGAATCAAAAGACCTGATTTCAGATTTGGTTCTACCATTTGCTATTTGTGTGTCTGGGAAAATCACTTAATATTTGAGTCTCAGTTTCTTTATCCACAAGATGAATGGGTAAGACTCAATGGCCTCCAAGTTCCCTCGTAGCTGCCAATCAATGAGCCTATGATCTTTTGTGGGCCCTGGTACAGGCACCTTCATTTTAATATATAGGTTTGGGATAAAGACATGAATGGCATATCTATCCATTCTTTATAGGACACAAAGCTGGGAGGGCCAGCTAACAATCTGTGGCACAGAATCAGTATGCAAATTGATTTCAGAAGGCTATAATGTCACAAAATCTTATTTGGAATAAAATTTTGTTAATTCAAAATGGTGCAAATGTAGCAACAGGGTAATTTGTCTTCAAAATGTAGGAAGGCACGGTGGATGACAAACCCAAGGAATCACCAGCTACCTGATCATGCTTGTCTTTTCATTTGCTGTGTCTAACAGTGAAGTGGTGCACTCAGGAGAGCTTTAATAAATGCTCTCCCTTGCTAGCCCTTTCTCTCTTTAATTTTTTAAAATTATTACCAGTATCAGCTGGATAAAAGATAACCCTCCTGTCTCTGATTGCATCCTTCATTATTTGTGAAAGGGGAAACAGAAAAGCAAGAAGCAGCCTGCAAAGTATGAGAGATAATTAGAGAAAGTAGATAGAGTCAGGGGTAGGGAACCTGCTGCCTCAAGATCACATGTGGCCCTCCAGGTCCTCAAGTATGTCCCTTTGACTGAATCCAAGCTTCACAGAACAAAACACTCCTGCAGACTCTTTCAATCAGAATAATTGCAGAGAAGGAGCTCTTCTTCCCCACTGACTGGGGTGCTCTTGAGCTAAATCAGAGAAAATCTAATTGATATTGATGTCCTATTTTTATGTCCCCAATACTTTCTTGTCTCTTCTCTTAGAGCTAAAATATAGCTTCATGGTCCGGTGAAATGGAATGGGGTCTAAATCATATTGCCTCTTTTATTCATTGCTTTTCTCCTCACAAATAAAAAAAGTGTTTCTAACATTCTCTCATTAATTATTAACCAATCAGACTTGGTTACTATCCTCAGGAATACCCTCTTTTTAATAGACTTATAAGTGTGAGCTGGTCGCCATGTTTGTCTTTGGGCTAAGAGAGAGACTGCCAAATGACCATTCTTTTATTAATGGCATTATTAATAAAATGATTAAATTACCTAGAACGTATTTCTCTTGAACTTATATTAAACTAACTTATCAGTTAGTTTGGCTAGATAGCAGTTCATCTTTAAAAAGATCTAGGAGGAGGTGAGTAGACTATAAACTCACTATGAGCCAGCATTGTGATATGACAAACAAAAGGGAATAAAATATTGGGCTATATTGAGAGAAATATTTACAGTTCTTAAAAAGTTGATATAGTATATAGGACTAGGATCAGATCATCCCACTGTTCTCTGCCCTGATCAGACCATGCCTGGAATATTTTTTTCAGTGATGGGTACTAGTTTTGAATGGTATTGATCAGCTGGAGAGCATCCCAGAGGTCAGTATACAAAAGATAAAATTATGCCTTAAATAATACCTTAAAGTTATGTTATGTCAGAATCAATTGAAGAAACTGGAGATATTTAGCCAAGAGAAGATAAAGTATAGCAGGGAACATGATAGCATCTTTAAGTATTCAAAGAGTTGTCATTGAAGGAAACATAAGCTTGGCCCAAGATGGCAGAATCAGGAATAAGGTTGCAAAGATCCTCGTTAAGTCTTGATGTAACAAAACACTTCCACATATTGAGGGCTATCCCAATGTGAAATGGGCTGCCTGAGGAGATAACAAGCTTCTGTCTTTGAAGGTTTTCAGACTACACCATAGAGAGAATTCACATTCGGGTACCAGTTAGACTAGATGGCCTCTCCATTTCTTTAGATTCTGAAATTCTATCACTCTTACTAAAGGTTGAAACCCATATTTATTTGAAGATGGAAGGGCAATTTCTATTTTGGGGATATTTTTGCTTGTAAAAATGTGTAAGGATTTAAAATGACACCACAGGACTATGTTTCAGATGGCAAGTCCACCTCCCTGACTTTCAGCAATCAAACAAGCCTTTACCAGTTTTTGTCCAGACACAAGTCCTTCATGTCCATTTCAATCTCCAATTAGCACAGATGTCCACACTTGGGTAATTGCATTCTATGGATCTGGAAGTTTCTAGTTCGGACTAATAAAATTAATCCATTATGCAAATTATCCTTATTACTTCTACCAGAAACTGCCATTTACAAATCTTTCAAATAGGAAAGCTATTCAAATATCTTGGGAACAGTCAAGTTAGCATGACTGATCTTTTTTAAACTGCTACTAATAATAGACCCTTACATATATCTAAAAAGGCAGCTGAGGAAACGAGTTTCCTGACCCATTTTCAAGTCCCCTGCTTTTAAGTTCTACTTCTGTGTCTCTGGGCAGTCCCGGGGATCTGGTAGTCCCTCCAATAATTCTCTAAGTCTGCATATTTCAGAGCAGGTACTGAACTTCTTGGGAAAAGGGAGTTTCCTCAGCAGAAATGTCTGATACCATTCATGTATCCAGTTTAAAAGAACAAAAATGTTCTTTCTCAATCTCTTCATTTCATACTGTCTTAAAAATAAGTTTTATCGATATATTTTGTTTTTTACAATGTCTAGATTTTCTCCCATGCCTCTCATAACCATCTCTAATAACAAAGTATTTTTAAAGATAAGAGAAAGAGGAAAAAATATTTTTTAAAAAATTCAGTAAAATCAAATCATACATGAAAAGAGAGAAAGAGAGAAAAGGAAGGAAGGAAGAGGGAGAGGGAGAAGGAGAGAGAGAGAGAGAGAGAGAGAGAGAGAGAGAGAGAGAGAGAGAGAGAGAGAGAGAGAATACCTGGCATTCTACGCAATGTTCTAAACCCATGTATGCTCTCACCTTCATCTCTTTAAAGGAGTGGAGGAACGTGCCTTTTCATATGTTTTCTTTGGAACCAATCTTTCTTTCTTTTTATCATTCTGCAACATTAATTTTCCACTTGTGTGGCTTCTTTTACATTTTGATTATTGTACTCATTGCTCATATTGTTTTTTTTTTTGTTTTTTTGTTTTGCTCTGCCTACTTCACATTGCAGCCATTTACATAAGACTATGCTTATCACATACATTCCTTCTTCAGACATAATAATATTCTGTAGCATTCATATACATTGCTTTAATCCTTCTCCAGTGGATGGGCAGTGACTTTACTTCCCAAAACATTTAGTACTTTTAACATGGAAACCCCAAAGTTTATTTTTTTTCTTGAGCCATTCAGTGATATACTCATGTGTGTATGTTAGAACCTTATATTGACAAGTTTGTGAGAGATGATTGGGGGAATGGAGAATAGTTAGTTTTATTTGGCCTCTCAAAGGGATCCTCAGAACTATCCTTTTCACATGAAGCATCATCTCAAGGAATATATGACTGGGGATATCTCCCAAAGATCTTCTCCTCATAGACCAAAGGAAAACCAGCTCCTGTTACATGTCACTGGTTTCATATTTTGCCACTATGAGAAAGTAGGTTATTCAACAGATTCTTCCCTATTTACCTCCCTTCTGGTCAAGGCACTGTGAAAGGGGAGCTAAGATAGGACATCATTAGGGTCGATTTGACAGTGGCATTCTTCCCAAAACCCAGAGGTCAACACAAATCTGAATTTTGTTGTTGTTGTTCAGACATTTCAGTTAAGCACAACTTTTCATGACCGCATTCGGGGTTTTCTTGACAAAGATAGTACAGCAGTTTGCCTTTTCCCTTTCCAGCTCATTTTACAAATAAGGAAACTAGGTAAACAGAGTAAAGTGCCTTCTTCAGGGTCACACAGCTTGTGTCTGAGACTGGATTTGAATTCAGGAAACTGAGTCTTCCTGACTCCAGGCTCAGCATTCCATTTGCTACCCCAATCTTAGTTCTGAAAAGTACTCTGAAAACAATCTACATAAAATATAAGAAACACATTTAAATCAATAATCCTTTCCTTTCTTCCCTCAATATCCTCCCAGCATGCTGCTGCATTGATGGTACAAAGTAGTCCAGATCACTATTTTTCTCATCCTTGACTTGGGTTGCCTCCCTGGCTATTAAAAACACAATTATTGGGGGGTAGCTAGGTGGCGCAGTGAGTAGAGCACCGGCCCTGGAGTCGGATCCAGCCTCAGACACTTAACACACACAAACAAAAATCTAGCTGTGTGACCTTGGGCAAGTTACTTAACCCCGATTGCCATCCAAAAAGAAAAAAAAACACAATTATTTCAATAACAGAACTAACATCTTCAATTCTCAATTTCTCTGAAAATCTCTAGAAGATCCCCATATCTAACTTGCCTCCCTGCAACAAATGACCTCAGATTTCTCTTGATATATTTCATATATCCCTGTGTGTGCATGGGGTATTTCCTCCAGTGGAATGCAAGCTCCTTGTGGAGGAGGGGGGACAAGCTTTTATTAAGTGCCAGATGCTAAACTTAGTACTTTACAAATATCTTATTTGATCCTCACAACAACCCCACAAAGTAGGTGCTATTATTATGCCCATTTTATAGTTCAGGCTTTGGTCTGTTCCTGCTTTATTAGGGAAAGGCCAGGTCACCCACAAAGGATTGTTGTTGTTATGGGTGATGGTGGTTTTAAAATTTACTAATCAATCAACAAATATTTATTAAGTACCTACTATGTGCCTAGAACTGTGATAAGTTTTGGGGATGTGAAAGGAGGCAAAAGATAATTTCTGTCCTTTAGGAGCTCCCATTCTAATTGGGGAGACAAAATAGTGACAAATAAAAACAAGCTATGCACAAAATGAATAGGAAATCATTAATGGGGGAAGGCACTAGACAAAAGAGGGATTGGGAAAAGCTTCCTTCCTATAAAAAATAAGGCTTTTTAGCTAAAATGTAAAGGAAGTCATTAGGCAGAATTGAGGAAGGAGAACATTCCAGGTATGGAGGAAAGTCAGAGAAAATGCCTAGAGCACAAAGATGTGTTCTTTCTATGGAACAGTCAGGAAGCCAATGTCCTTGGATTGAAGAGTGTTGGGGAGGAAGCTATAAGAAGACCAGACAGGTTGGAGGAGGCCAAGTTTGAATACCAAACAGAGAATCATGTATTTGTTCTTTAAGGTATTGGGGAATCATTGGAATTTATTGAATAGGGGTGAAGTGTGTGTGAGACGATTGGAATTGTACTTTAGGAAAATTACTTTGGTGCCCAAATAAAGGATGAATGGGAGTGAGGAGAGATTTGAGGCAGGTAGACCCACCAGCAGGCTAAATAGTACAGTAATCTGGTCATGGTAATGAGTACTTCCTCCTCCAGGGGGAATCCACACTGCTTCATCCTCTGCAATCCCTATCTGTATCTTCCCCCATATCTTACGCATTTATCCAACAGGTCAGATGCCTTTTTTTCTCATTCTTTCAGTGTATGGGGGTACTCATGTACCACTCATGCTGTTCAAGTGCAAGCTTTCATTTTCACTACATACTTTACGTACTCCCTTTTATGCTCATATACATCCTTAATGACATTATTCACATGAATGAATGAATGAATGAATGAATAAATGAATAAGTAAATGAATTAAAAAGCTTTATTAAGAAACTATGTGATAGACATTAGGCAGCTCCTAGGGATATAAATTTTAAAATGAGATTTTCTTGCCTTTAAAGAACTTAAACACTAACAGGTGGAGGTTGAGATAATGTGTATATGTATATGTATATGTATATGTATATGTATATGTATATGTATATGTATATGTATACGTATACGTATATGTATGCGTATGTGCATGTGCATGTGTATTGTATGTAATGTGTATATGTGTTTGTATACATGTGTGTATATATGTACATGTATGTTGTGTGTTTATGTGCATATGAAGTTTGGCTCTAGAGGGAATCAGAAGCATGTTGATTGGAACCATAGGGGCAGCCACCTGACATGACTTTTCAAAAAGTGGTATTGTCTGGTTTCCATTCCCAGAATAAGAGGTAGAATGTGTGTGTACACAAGTGTGCATTCATGCATGCATTCTTGTGTGTGTGTGCATGAGTGTGTATGTCCAAGATGGTTTGATGCATTCTTGTGTACAACCCAGAACTGGTAACAAACTGTAGCCCACTTATACCCAGCCTACTTTTCTGATCTTACAGACTTTGCTTCCTTTCACATACTCTCTATTCTCCCTTAAATAGATACTTAATGTTCCTCATATGAGATATTCAATTTCCCATCACTATCCTTTTGCTCAGGCTATAGCTGATGCCTGAGACACAGCTCTGCTCAGTGCTACCTCCTCTGCCAGGCCTTTCTTGATTCCTACATTTGCTAATACTCTCCATCACATGAAAATGTTCTTCATATTTACTTTGATTTTGTTTTGTATTGTTATCATATCTGTGCACATATTGCTTCCCTCTAATAAAAGTAAACTCATTGAGAGCAGTTGCTTTATTTTTATCTTTGTGCCCAGTGCCTGGCATATTATCTGCCACCTTATAAATGCCAGTTGAATAGTTTTAATCAATGAGTCCCTTGGGAAAATTTTCCAACTCACTGCTCAAAGTCATCAGAGTTCAATTTAGTTCAAGGAACAGATACCTTCAATGGTCAAGTCTGGTCTCTGCTTCTTGTGAGCTGGGTGACCTAGAAAACATCATTTGATTTTGCAAAGCCTCCATTTCTTCACCTTTATGGCGGGGGGGGGGGGGAACAATCCCTCTCTCAAAAGGTTATTGTGAGGATCAGATGAGCCGCTTTATTTCTATTTTTGCTTTTCTATATCTAGCATCTACCACACTTCTATCCTACTGCCAGTGATGAACAAATGCTTGCTGAGTCTGATTCTTATTGACCCCAAAGAACATATAGTCCAAGGGATTCTCTTGGCAAAGATACTGGAGTGGTTTGCCATTTCCTTCTATAGTGTATTAAAGCAGACAGAGGTTAAGTGACTTGCCCAGAGTCACACAACTAGTAAGTATCTGAGGCCCGTTTTGAACTCAAATTTTCCTGACTCTAGACACAGTGCTGTAACCACTTAGCCATACATACTCTTATTACTGGGAGCTGGAATGTATTGCTGCTATTGTTAGTTATTGTTCATCACTTTGCTAGTTGCCCTTGGTGATGTTAGGGTTTTGTTCTGCTATGAGTTCCTATTTTTTAAAGCCTAACCATGTACTGTGGGGGGCAAGGGGTTGAGGTGCTACATGGAAAGTAAATATAAGGTATTTGGGGAGGGAGAAAGAGAGAATGGGAAGGTCTTTATGTAGTATATAGTGCTTGAACTGAGGGATGTGGACCTGGGATTTCACTGATACAAAAGCATGCTCTCTTCAGGTTCATTGGCCCAGGTTCACACCATCCATAATGGATCAAAACCCCAGTGTGCTTGTCTGCAAGGCAGCCCTGTGTCCATCCCATCCTGCTGCCTCTTGTTTGGTCAAACCAAGCCCAGTGGCTTCTTCTGAGTGGATTTGAAAGACCAATCTATTGGACCACATTCCCAGATGTGGAAAAAGAGACACAGCTAGGGCCCAATTCAACTAAATAATAAATCTCATGAAGTAATCACATTGTTTGAATTCAAACTGCATATATCCATTATGCTAGAGCCAATGACCATATTTTACACCATTATAGCTTCTAATGGTGTTGTAGATGATAGCACCAGAAGGCCTGCTTTCCAGAATTTACTTGTGAAATAAGACCCTTTAGAGGGCTAATTTATTCACAAATGCCTGCAGGCATATTGCCTAGCTTATAAATTATCCATGCCCATGTTTTAATTCTGAACAAGTTAAGTTCCACTAGCCAGGTTGCCATTCCACAGACCATAAAAGCTCTCAGTCCATCTTCCTATTTGGGTGCCCTGCTTTAGAAACTAATTTTAATCTTATCCCAAGCAAAACACAATTAAAAAAGTAAATTTCCTGCTGAAATTGAAAAAAAAATAATTCTTTTGAAATCCAATTATATGTATTTTTAATTGTGTGAGTGTTTAATTATCTGTAACATGGTTTTGCCTATTAGTTTAGATAATTGAGAATTAATTGCATTATTTCTTATATTAAACATTAAAGAGCAAGATGAGCAAGCAAATCTTCAAATGCCCCCCCAAAAAATGGACTGATTTTCCAGACTACGCATCCTTGATTTTTATGACAAACTCTGGCATGGCATCAAATTTCTTTAACCACCTAACTCCCCTTTTCTGCAAGTACTCAATAAGGGTAGGGACTTGATTTTTGACATCATTGATACAAGAAACTCCCAAGTGAGGAAACTCTCTGCTAATGCATATCAAAATGTTCCTTGAAACATCACTCGAGAGAGTTGACCAGAGCACTGAGCGATAATGTGACTTTCCTAGTTTCACACAACTAACATATGTCAGAGGCAGGAAGTAAACACAGGTCTGCCTGATTCCAATGCTGAATTTCTGCCCACTATGCCATACTGCCTTTGAAAACCTTTCACTGGCCAGGCAGAGACAAGGTGGAAGAGTAAAAACTGGGACAAACCTGAGCTCTTTCACACATTCCTTAAGATACCTCTAAAAAAGTGAAACTGAACAAATTTTTATAGTGGTGGAATCCACTAAGAGACAGAGACAGGAGAGTCCAGTTGATAGATGGGAAGGCCCTGTTGCACTGGACTGGGAGAGCACAGAGCATGCAGGTCTGCCTCTGACCATAGTGGAGTGGAAGTAGACTGAATAACTGGCAGCAGTGACAATTCTCAAACCTCTCAGCATAGGGCCGGGTCTATAGGACCTGGGTGAGACAGAACCACCAAGCCTGTGGCAGCAGCTATCAGCCCACAGACTAAATATTTAAAAATCACCTACTTGAACATCCAGGAGCCAAGATGGCAGAGTAAATTGTAAGTGCACTCATCCACACCTTGATGATCTTGAAAAACTCAGAGAATATTGCCTTAGGAAAAATCCTGGAATAGGGGAGCCAGTAGCAATAGGGGTACTGCAGGTTTTTAGCTTGGGAGGCTAGGACAATCTACAGCAGAATCCCTCTTGCTGTGGCCAAAGGGGACCAGTACAGGATGAGAGGCATCTCAGCAAACCCCACCTCAGTGAGCCAGCAGGGGATCCTGAGCCCCAAGGGGGTGGAGCCAGCAAGCACCAACACCAGGACCCCAGGTGTGCCTTCACAGAGCCAGGGAAATCAACAGACAGCAGTGTAGACCATGGCTGTAGCTATCTGTGCTATAGTGCAGCCCTAGGGGAAGAGAAAATGTCCAGCCTACACTGTGAACTTTAGTGTAACCCAGGGAAACTCAGAAAGATATCATCTGGCCATGATCCTTGGCATACACCAATTAGCTCCTACTCAGCAGCAGGTGAGCTGCAGCATAATATAGCTTCTACCTGGCAGAACCAGAGGCCACAGCACACAAAGCCAGTAACCAGGCCCTTAACTCCTAGCACGAGAAACTGGGGACAGAGACTCCTGTGCCCCAGAAGCAGAGATCCACTTTAAAGGCCAGGAAAAAAGGCAATTACAATGAAGAAGCAAACTAGATAAACAAAGACCCTAGAATCCTACTATGGAGACAGGAATGAACAAAATGTGAACTCAGAAGAGAACAGCATTGACACTATACCCACATCTGAAACCTCAAAAGGGAATATGAACTGATTTCAAGCATAAAAAGCATTTTTGGAGGAGCTCAAGGAGGATTTTAAAATCCAAATCACAGAGCTAAAAGATGAATTGACCAATTATTTTAAAAATAGAATGGACAAAATGGAAAAAAAATTCACTGATAATAACAAATCTTTACAAAGTAAAACTGGGGAAATGGATAAGGAGGTACAGATCCTAACTGGAGAAAATAACTCCATGAAAAGTAAAATTAGTTAAATTGAAAAGGGGGTAAAGAAGGTAACTGAAGAAAACAATTTGTTACAAGGTAGAATTGGACAAGTAGAATTGGGCATTGTCATTGGACAATGATTCTATGAGGCATCGAGAATCAAACAGAATGTAAAGCATGAAAAAAGAGAAGAAAATTTAAAACACATCAATGGAAAAACAACTGACATGGAAAATAATCTAAGAATTATTAAGAAATTAATAAGAAATTATTAATTAAGAAATTAATTAATATTTAATAATAATAAATAATTAAGAAATTAATAAGAAAGCCATGATAAAAAAAAGAGCCTGGACAGTATCTTCCAAGAAATTATCATGGAAAACTGCCCTGAGGTCCTAGAACCAGAAGATAAAATAGTCGTCAACAGAATCCACTGATTACCTCCAGAAACAGATCCCAAATTGAAAACTCTAAGGAATATTGTAGCCAAATCCCAGAATTATCAGGTTAAGGAGAAAATACTGCAAGTAGCCAAAAAGAAGCAATTCAAATATCGAGGAACTCCAATCAGTATCACACAGGACTTTGCAGTTTCTACATTAAAAGTTTGGAGGGATTGGGATATGATATTCAATAAGATAAAGGAGCTTGGACTATAATCAGGGATCAACTACCCAGAAAAATTGAACATAATTTTTCAGGCAAGAAGATGGCATTCAAGGAAAAAAGAGACTTCCAGACCTTCCTGATGAAAAGGCCAGAGCTCAATGGAAAATTTGATCTTCAAATACAAGAGAGGCATAAAAAAGGTAAACAGGGGGGAAAAGAGTGGGGGGAAGCCTTATTATTTAATTAGGGGAAATTGTCTATATCCCTATATGGGAGGATGATACTTATTAATATTGAGAATGGCATATTTATTATTACAACATTTAAAAGGGATATACATAGAAAGAGGTGTGGATATAAATTAACTGATGTGAGGATAAATAACTAATTTTAAGGGGTACAAAGGAATTATAATGGGAGAAGAAGAAAGGTGGAGGCAAGAAAAGGTAAATTACATCATATGAAGAGGCACAAAAACTTAATATAGTAGAGGGAAAGAAGGGAGGCAGAAGATCATTGCTTGAGATTTACTCTCACTGGATTTGGTTCAAGGAGGGAATAACATACTCAAGTATAGAAATCTGACTTGCCCTATAGGCAGTAGGAGTAGAAAAGGGAAAATAAAGGGGAAGTAGTCAGAAGGGAGGGAAGAACTAGTAGGAAAAGGGTAAGAAAAGGGAAGGGGTTAATAGGGAGGGAATATTGAGGGAGGCAGTGATCAAAAGAAAATGTTTCATGGAAAAGAGAATACAGCTCTCTAGAGCTGGGATTAGCACCTTTATTCTAAACACTGCCTCACCATACAATCTAAAATTGCTTTAATTTTTCTGTCTGCCTTATCACATGATTGATTCATAATAAGCTTGTGATCTTTGCAGAACATAGAAAAGGCTTCACATTTAGTTGACCTAACTACTGGGCTTGTTAAAAAATTTTCAACAATCCATGCTCAGACTCATTAATACAAGAACTGTACAAGAGGAACTCAATACATCCACTTAAAACATGCCTTTGACTCAGGGAAATGAAGCTTTCCATGAAACTGCTTCCATGAAATCATATCCTAAAATTATGGATGGCCAAAAGATGCTAGTAGTTCAGTACTTCCTTAGTGAGTAAGACAAACGGGACTGGAGACTTTTGTAAATGAATGAATCTAAGGTTGATCAGATGAGACTAGACAAAGAAATTGATTGGATATCTTTGTAGATAAAGGATTCACTCATGCATATTCATCAGACACTTTAGCTGTCTCTATCTGCATGGCCCTTCTTTGAATGAAGGAACCTAAGAAAATTACTCTGCTTCATTCTTTTGGAATAGAATTATGATAGCATTTGTTACACAGAAAGTTTTCAATGGAGTAAAGGTCAAACAGAATATACATAAAGAGCACAATCTAATCTTAACAACCATCCATATAAACATTGTAAATAGATGAACTGGAAACTGCATCTTTACAAAAGAATTTAAATTTGACTTCCCACGAGGAAAGTGGCTATGGCACAGGGGATGGAGTACAGGAAATAATGAGAGGGCAACTACATGGGATGCTGCATTGTACATCGTAGACACATGTTTGGTAAATTTAATATATATATAGGTCATTAAAAGACTAAGCAAAATGAAATTTAATTTAATTCAAGAAGCATTTACTAGACATCTACTGTGTATTTTGCTAGGCTTTGGGGATGAAATGACCAAATAAAACACTCTGTTCTTCTCTAAAGGAAGTTACCTTCTCCTTGGGGAATACAACATGTAAAAAAAATATTCAGTAAGCTCGTGAAAACTTGAGGAAAAAGAGACCACTAAGACCTAGGAGGATGAAGAAAGGTTTACCCTAGGAGGTAATACATGTCTTGACTATTAAAAGAAGGTAAGTGGGGGCAGAGTCAAGATGGTAGGAGTAGAAACAGCAATTCCATGCAGCTCTGGCTCCCATCACTTCCAATTTATGTAAAAGGGGACTCTGAACAAACTTTGGAGTTATAGAACCCACAAAATGACACAGAGAAGCTAACCTCCTGCTGAGGTCAGCCTGGCAGCCTGGCAGGGAGCAGACAGTACAGCACTCTCAGAGCCAACCCCAGTCCCACTTGAGCCAGAGGCTGTAGCCCCAGGGTGGGCCTGACCAGCAGCTGACTGGAGGAACTTCAGAACACCAGCAGTTGTGGCATTTTCAGTATTACCAACACATAGATGCCAAGGACAAAGTGAGAGGTCAGTGCAGTGTGCACTTTGGGATCCAGTACTTGGGAGGGCGTGGCTTTTGCCCCCAGGGTGAGAAGCCACTGAGATGCTTCAGCACAGCAACAGCCACTCAGCAGCTTCAGCCCCTGGCCTGCAGACTGTGGGGGGACCAGGCAATCAGTCTGGGAGATAAGCACTCCTGCTTTAACCTGCTTGGATCTGGATTGTGGTATGGGGTAGAGGTCTTGGAGTGTATGACAAGCTTGCCAGAGCATGGAGAGGTTTCAGAGAAGGCACCCAACTAATACCTCTGGCAGCTGAGAAAACCACAGCATTTGGGATGGAAGCTCCCCTGGCTGATGGCAGAATTCTACTGTGGCAACAAGCCCAAAAGTCAAGTAACTGAGTGGCAACAAGCCTAGGCAAAGGAAACAAAATAAACACAAAAATTCAACATTAGACTCCTATTTTGGGGGGCAAAGAGGATAGAAGCATGGAACAGGAGGAGGACTGGGAGGTCAGAAATACTGCACCAAAAGCCTCAAATGAAAATATGATCTAGTTACAAGCCATAGAGGACCTTAAGAAGCAGATAAATGAAGTGGAGAAAAAACTGTGGAGAGAAATGAGAAATATGCAAGAAAATTATGAAAGGAGAGTCAATAGCCTGACAGAGCAAAATAACACCTTAAAAAATAGACTAACTCAAATGGCAAAAGAGGCTAAAAAAGGCATTGAGAAGAAGAATTCCTTAAAAAGATGGATTTTCCAGATGGAAAAAGAATCTCAAAAGCTCACTGAAGTGAATCATTCCTGCAGAATTAGACTGGAGTAAATGGAAGCTAATGATTTTATGAGAATTCAAGATACTATTAAACAGATCCAAACAAATGTAAAAATAGAAGGCAACGTGAAATATCTCGTTGGGAAAATCACTGACCTGGAAAATAGATCCAGGAGAGATAATTTAAAAATTATTGGACTACCTGAAAGCCATGATCAAAGGAAGAAACTAGAAATCATCCTTCAAGAAATTCTCAAGGAAAATTGCCCTGATGTTTTAGACCCAGAGGGCGAAATAGAGGTTGAAAGAATCCACTGATCACCTCCTGAAAAAGATCCCAAAAAGAAAACTCCTAGGAATATTATAGCCAGGTTCCAGAATTTCCAGATCAAGAAAAAAATATTACAAGCATCCAGGAAGAAACAATTTCAATATTGTGGAAACACAGTCGGGATAACACGGGATCTGGCAGCTTCTACACTGAGGGATTGAAGGGCTTGAATATGATATTCTGGAGTGCAAAGGTGCTGGGATTAAAACCAAGAATCACCTACCCAGCAAAACTGAGTATCATGTTTCAGGGGAAAATATGGTCATTCAGTGGAATAGAGGACTTTCAATCATTCTTCAGGAAAAAACCAGAGTTGAATAGAAAATTTGACATTCAGATACAAGAAGGAAAAGAAGCTTGAGAAGGTAAAAAGGGAAAAGAAAGCAGAAGGAACTTATCAAAGTTGAACTATTTACATTCCTACATGGAAAAACAATAATTGTAACTGATGAAACTTTTCTCAGTAAGAAAATAGTTGAATAAGGGTATATGGGCACATGAATACATATGTGAATGTGTGTATATATGTTTGTAGGTATACATAGATAGAGGGCACACGTTGAATTTAATAGGAAGGGATGATACTTAAAAGGTGAAATTAAGAGGTGAGAGAGGAATATAATGAGAGAATATAGGGAAAGCCAGAATGGGGTAAACTATCTCATATAGAAGAGACAAGGGAAAATGGTTACAATGTAGGGGAAGAACAGGAAGGCAAAAAGGCAAAACCCTAATCTCACTGAATTTGGTTCAGGGAGAGAATGACATCCATACTAAATAGGATATCTCACCATAGAGGAGAGTAGGGGGGAAGGGGATGAGAAGGGGAATGATTCAAGGGAGGGCAGGCTGGAGAGGAAGGAAGTTGGAAGCACCCACTTTTGAAAATGGACAGGATGGGGGCAGCTAGGTGGCACAGTGAGTAGAGCGTCGGCCCTGGAGTCAGGAGGACCTGAGTTCGGATCTGGCCTCAGACACTTAATGCACACACAAACAAAAACCTAGCCGTGTGACCTTGGGCAAGTTACTTAACCCCAATTGCCCTCCAAAAAAAAAAAAAAAAAGAAAATGGACAGGATGAAAGTAGAGAATAGAACAAGTGGGAGGTGGGATAGGAGGGAGGGAAATATAGTCAGTCTTTTATAATATATCTTCTATGGAAATGTTTTGCATAGCTACACATGTACAACATATACTGAATTGCTTATCTTCCCAGTAAGGGTAGGTGACAAGGGAGGAAGGGAATGAATCTGGAATTTAAATTTTTAAAATCAAATGTTTAAAAATATATAAATACTATTATTATACTATTTTACATATAATTGGGAAATGAGATATACAGGCATTGAAGCGTAGAGATTCACCATGCCGTATTGGAAAAGTCAAAGGGGATATCAGAGAAGATATGGGAGAGAGCAGATTGGAGGAGGGGATATCCTATGGGACTGCTATTCTGGGGTAGTGGGTAAGGGAAAAATGGGGAAAAAATTGTAACTCAAAATCTGGCAGAAATGAATGATGTTAACCAGAAGTTAATAAAGTATTTAGAAAAAATTATAATAATAAAAAGATGGTAAGCATTTGAGGTTGAAGACAATACTTTCTGAGAAGATAGAAAAAAGCATGGCAAAATGCATAGAGGTGACAACTGGTAAACCAAGTCAAGGGCACAACCTAAAACAAGCCAGTTTTGCTGGGACACAAAGGAAAAAAAAAAAACAGTCTGAATGTGTAGGCTGAGATCATCCACCTAAAGTATGTCACTAATCTCAAAGTATTATATAAATGATAACTTGGATTTCAATTGAGGCCTGCTTTAAAGTCAGCAAATTCTCATCTCTTGGGCCCTTTTTATATCCTTAAGGATGTGTGATTCCAATCCTTCCTTCTTTTTATCTTTGTATTAATTACTTATATTACTTTTTAATTAATTATTTATATTGCTAATATTATTTACTGTATATTAATTAATTACATTTTATACTTGTTTTAAATTATTTATTAATTAAATAGATATAAAATTTGGTAGGGTCCAACCTCTGCAAAGATTTTAAGAATTTTCTAAACTAGGGACTCAGAGCAATTGTCATGGAAGCTAGAACTTTTCATCTAAAATGAACTTCTCAGAGCCTAAAAGGAGAAAACCAAGTAGACCCAAAGGTCACCTAAAAGCCTTGCTTAAGAAAGATTGGTTGCCCCCTAAGCTTAAAAAGAGCTAATAATTATAACAGTATTACTCTTCCAAGGCATTATTTCTTTTTCAACAGGAGCTTGATGGATTATGATTTATAATGGGTTGGAAACTGGGTTTTAATTTCAACCAAGAGAATCTAAAGAGAGGCAAGACTAGTAAGTGTGCAAAAAAAGAAAAAGAAATGTTGACTTACTCCTCAGACATGGAGAGAGTTGGCCTGCCCAAACTCTGGAATAAAACTTAAAATAAAAGTGACCATATGTGGAAGTTTGGTTCCTTAGAATATTATCAGGTGTCATTTTCTTAACCAGATTGTTTTCTTCATGAATCTTTTCTCTTCTGAATCATCTATATTCACTCAGAAGTTGTATGACCTTGGGAAAATTCACCTGTCTCAGCTTCCAGAATTTCATATCTAAAATCAGGAGGTTGGATTAGAATAGTCTCTGAAGTTCTTTCCAGCTCTAAATCAGTAATACTATGATCCTAAGTAGTGATTCAGCCGCTAGGTGGCTCCATAGTGCACAAAGCACTCATCTTCCTGAGTTCAAACTTGGCCTTAGACACTTAGTTGTGTGTGACCCTGGGCAAGACACTTCACTCTGTTTGCCTCAGTTCCCTCCTCTGTAAAATGAGCTGGAGAAGGAAATGAAAAAATCGCTCCAGTATCTTTGCCAAGAAAACACTAAATGAGATCATGAAGATTCAGACATGATGTCATGCTAGACTAAGGTCATTTCCTTTTTTCTAACAGTATTACTCATCTAGCAGAAGAGGACAATGCTGTGGTTAGAGTTTGTCTAGATTTTAACAAAGGTTTTGATTAACTGTCTCTTGCTGTTCTTGTGGAGAAGATGAGAGAAAGGGATTAGACTCTACTACATTCAGATAAATTCAAAACTGTCCAGAAGGCCAGGATAAAAGAGCAGGTGCTAATTACTCAGTGTCAACATAACAGAAGGTCTTCTATGGGATACCCCAGGGATCTGTGCTTGGCCATAGGCTATTTAACACTTTTATGTCAGTAATTTAGATAAAGGGAAAGATGGCATTCTCATCATATTTGGAGATGACCCCAAACCAAGAATAACAGCTAACAGAGAGGATGATGGAATCAAGATCCACAAAGTATTGTGACATCCTAGGACATTGGAAGGAATCTAACAAGATGAAATTCAATAGGGATAAATTTAAGGATTTGTACTTGGGTACAAAAAAACTACTTGACTACAAGATAAGGGAGACTAAGTTAGACAACAATTATTCTGAAAAAGCCCATCTTAGTGGACTCCAAATGCCATGAGTCAGCAGGGTAATGTAGCATTCATTATAACTAAAATGATCTGGGTTTTCATGAGGAGGGGAAGAGTTTCTAGAACTATGGACATGATAGGCCCACTGTATTCTGTCTTTATTAGAATTCATTTGGGGTACAGTGTTCATTTCTGAGACCACAGTCTAAGAGTAGTATTCAAAATCTGGAGAATGTTCCAAGCAGGGCAATACTGAAAGGTTATGCATCAATGCTAAATAACAATTGGTTGAATCAACTAGGCATATTTCGCAAGGAGAAGAGAAAGTTCAGTGGAACACAGAATATGTCTTCAAGGGTTGGAAGGACTGGTATTTCTAGTAGAGATTAGACCTGTCCCTTTGGCCCCATAGACCTCAGGGTAATAGGCAGAAGAAGCAAAGAGTCCAACCGAGGCTCAGCAACAGAAAAAACCTCCTAATAATGAGAGCAGTCCAAAGGTGGAATAACCTCTCTATGGAGGTGTTAGGTTCATCCTTATTTGGAGGTTTTCAAGTAGGTGGTAGGTGACTACCTCTCTTTTTCCTTTCACATGTAGGTTGGATTGAAGGGAGCTGTGTCCCTTTCTAACATTGGAATCATGTGCTTATGAGGCTAAAACCTTACCTATGTTCCCCAATGTATTATTATAGTATGTCTTTTGGCCGTATCAGAAATGGAAAAGGGCTTTTTTGTCCCTTGATAAAGGGCATGTGCACCATGGGCCTCTCCTAGGAACCATGAGAAGATATGAAAAACAACTCACTAAGTGAATCTTAGAAGTGCCTTGGTCCTCTGGGGCTCCTATTCTCCCTCCCTCTTTAGTGTATAGAGATTCCAAAGCTCTTACTTGAACTTCCTATGAGGCAGGGGGAAGGGATATGTTCTGCTTCCCCTACTCCCAACAGCTATGTGATTACTCACATGTAGCAATGAGCCCAAATTGGGACAAGCCTGATCTGGAATCTTGACTGTTTTCTGTGCTTTCTGTTTCTTTTCTTGAGCATAAGTTCCTGAACACTGGAAGTTTCCAGTTTCATGAGCCTAATTGAAGAATTTAGGGGTTCCCAGACTCCTCAGCTAGAGCTGAATGGATGAAGGAGGACTTTTCTGTACCTACATGTTGAAAAGATTACTATGACTGCTCCACTAGTGTACCAGAAGACCAAGGTTTTGAGGAATTTGATTGGATAATGCAGAGCCGAGGACATGGTAAAATGACCTTTCAGCCATCTCATTATTCATCTTCTAGCTTAATGATGTACCAATCTCCCAGGCAAGTTAAATAGAAGTTATGGGTTAGTTTTACATTGTTAGTCTTTGTCAGGGTGTACTTAGGAGGTAGGTGTATGTGTGTGTGTGTGTGTGTGTGTGTGTGTGTGTGTGTGTGTGTTTAAGTATAATATCAAATTCACTTTTTATTTTGAATTATTTTCTTTTCTAGAGAAATTATATATTAGCCAAACCTAAACTTTCGGCAATTTTTCCCAGAGCTATGGAGTGAGGCTTTAAAGATCCAGAATGTGAGGGAAAAGTAACACACTACTCTCTTTAAAGGCCAGGGTCCCATAGTACTGAACCTGGTCTGTCTGAGTTCAGATGCAAGGAAGTTGAATGGAGGAGAGATTATCCAATTTCCTTGGGCCAGTACTAGTCAGTTCTGGCATTCTGAGGTGTTCCCATAACATCTCTTCACTTATCTTGGGTTTTCTATCAATCAATTTTGTCCTATCTTTCCCAGTTTGAATATAATTTACTTTGATTAAAAAAACACACACACAAGAAAAAATAGGAGTTAAGTAGGTCTACCTTGTTTCCAGCACTAGATATCAGTAATCTCATTTACCAGAAGACAAGGGTACACAGTAGCTAGCTCATACTGGCTCAGGAGAACTAATTTTTAAATTTTCAGTTTACACATTTATAACTCAGAAATTGTTAAATGTTATAAATCAGGAGTTAATTTAATGTTACATTGAATGTTTAAATTTAGGAAAGTGATGAAGAAAATGTTGATAATGTAGATTAAACTTAAGCAGTGGGTAGTATATACACTCCGCACACCAGAGAGCCCATGAGCACACCCCTGACACCAGCCAAAGTTCTCCCTTTTATCTGCCTCTTCTCTGCCAGATTTGACCTTTCAAAATACTTTTTTGTCAGTTGTAACTTTCATCCCAAACCTCAAGATTCATTCTGAATTTTGGTCTTTCAACTATAACATAAAGGATTGTAGCTTTCCTTTAGAGGCATTCTGACTCACTGGTCCTTCCTCACATCTTTTCAACATGTGTTTTTAAATTTGGGTTATCAATCAGTTCCCTCGACAACATGGGATGCTTTATGCAACTCCTCATTTTTCCCATTATCAGAATCATTTGTTCATTGTAAACCTTTCACTCTTGAGACTATCATAATCTTCTATTTAAATTTTTATTTATTTTCTTTTGAGTTTAAAAATAAAATAAGCATTCTTCTGAGACAGGAGAGAAGAACCATGAGAATTTTGTACACAATTACAGACATATCATATCTGTGATCGCTGACTTTGATAGACTGGGCTCATCTCAGCCATGCAAGGTTATAAGACAACTCCAAGACTTATGATGGAAAGAGATATCCACATCCAGAAAAAGAACTACAGAGTCTGAATGTAGATTGAAGCAAACTACTTGCTCTCTCTCTTTTGTGTTTTGTTTTCTTTTGTTCCTTCTTTCTTGTTGTTCACAAGTAAATTCTCCTTTACTACTTGACTAGTGTTTAATGTGAAAGTATTTGTAGAAGCTATATCTGATTGCATGCTACTATGGGTGGAAAGGGGGGAGGAGAGGGAGAGGAAGAAACTTTGGAAAGCAAGGGATTGTGGAATTTAATGTTGTAAACTAAAAGTAAATAAATATTTTTTAAAAAATAATATATGTATACACATATATATATATAAGGACACTTTCTAAACTTTAAAGCACTATACAAATGTTAATTTGTCTTTGTCTCCCCCCAACCTAGGCTTCAAAACTACATTGCAACACATTCCATTTGACATATCTCATACACACACACACACACACACACACACACACACACAAACTTGTATGATATGCAAACTAGAATTTTTTGGCATTAAAATTACATGCTACTAAAATAATGTTATATTTAAAAATAAAAAAAACATTTTATAACAGTATGAAAAAGATGGTTGCACATAAAACTGAAAATATATAAAACTTGCCTTTCCTTTTATATATATAATAAAGTTATCATGCAAAGTTCTTTCTCTATTTTTTCTTTTTATTCTACTCTTGATTCTAGAGGTGTCTACCATTAGCCCCAAATACACATATATGTAAAAATCATTCCATGCATGCTTCTATTTATCAGTTCTTCCTCTGCATGCAGCGTGTCTTCCTCCATAGGTCTTCTTGAAGCAACTTCCCCCATAGTCAGAGTTTTTAACCTGAAATTCATGAATTGTTGTTGTGTTTTTTTAATATTGATATCATTCTCTATGTGAAATTATATTTTATCTTATTTATTTAAACACATTATTCTAAGGAGTACATAGGCTTTTACAGATTATCAAATGGGTCCAACACACACACACACACACACACACATACACACAATACACGACACACACAAAGCTTTAGAATCCCTTCTTGGGCTATGGGACTTATGTTCTAGAACTTTAAGATTCACTACCCCCAAATCTACGGTATACATTAAAGTATATCTAGAATTCCTCTCCTTATTTGGTGTGCATTCTAAGATGAGATAGTCACTAACCCCACAAGGTTCCAGTAATTTTTGTTTTAACTGAGTTCTTTCTTATTGATCAAAACCAGGTATCATTATCTAGTAGCTTGTTAAACTACTTCAAACATTTTATTTCTTAAAGGTTTATTGATATGTTTTAATTTTTTATATTACAAACATTTAAAGAATTTAAGTATTCTATCTGAGCTTTCATAACAAACTAGTAAATTTGTAAAGAGAGGTATCATAACAAGTAAGTAAAATCAATGATACAGCAACCTCATCTGAAAGTGCATACAACATTCCACATCTGTAGCATCTGCTCTTTATTTTTTAATTGACAGGAAATTTATATGGCTTATTTTTGGGGTCTGTATCTATCACCTATCTAACAGGAAGTAGAAAGTATGATTTTATCTTTGTTCTTCCAGAATCATGAATGGTCATTAAATTGATCATAATCTTTACATTTCTAATGTTTTGTATTTATGGTGTTGCTATTCTTGTGTAAATGACACTCTGAGTTCTGTTCATTTCATTCTTCATCAGCTTAGAAAAATCTTCAAGATCATTCCTTGTTTATAATACTGATGGTATAGTAGATATTGTTCTGATTCTGCTCACTTCACATTGCATCACTTTGTACAGGTCTTTCCTTGTCTCTTTGAAATCACCTATTTCCAGAGCAGCTAGTTGGTGCAGTGAATAGAGCACTGGCCCTGGAGTCAGGAAGACCTGAGTTCAAATCTGGCCTCAGACACTTGACACAATTACTAGCCATGTGACTTTGGGCTAGTCACAACCCCAATTGCCCTCCAAAAAACAAAAAATAAAAATAAAAAAATAAATCACCTATTTCCCATTTCTTACAGCACAATAATATTCTATCATATTCTCATACCATTTTCTCAAAAATGAAATTCTTAGCAAGGCAATTCAAGAATGACTCATCTGTTGTGCCTTTGGCAGAAAACAAGTTACAGTAGGTAGTTGGATGCCATCATCCATCACTGAGTGCTGCAAAATTAATTGAACTGGTGAAGTATTTATTGAAGATAAATATTGTCTACTTCATAATCTTGTAAGGCAGATTCATCTTGAAGAGACATATTGTCATAGGACAACTTCATTCCTAAAGGACATTTCTGTGTCATTCTCCTACTAGAGAAGTGTTAGTGTCTCATTATTGCCTGAATGGGTAAAGGACAGGGGAGGGGGAGAAAGAAACATAGTGATAGTGACTGGACATATGATTTAATTGGTATAGAGAATTATCCAGATGAGGAAATACCACCTACTAATGTAGGTCAGCACATTCTCATCAACTTACAATTTCAAATAGTTGCTCAGAATATGGATAGGTTAATTGACTTATCCAGGGTCAAATAGACAGCATTTCCTCTAGAGTAAAACATAACCTACTGTGTCAATTTACATGCTTTCCAGTAAGACTCTAGCCTTCCTTCCTGAGGTCATTTCATATTGTTCTCTTTTGTGCAACTGACATTCAGTCAAACTGACTTGCCTGCTGTTCTCCATATACAACATTTCATCTCCACTTTCCGTGCCTTTGCACATGCCAATGACTCATTCATGGATTGCTGTTCCTCTGGATATTGTCCTCTTGAAATATTTCATTCCCTTCAAAGCTTAGCTCAGGTGGGAGCTTCTCAATGTGGTCTTTTTGAAATTGTGCAGACCATCCTTGGTTCCCAAATTATTCTGCATATACCTTATACTTATCACTTTGTCTTTTGATCCCCAGATCCTGGCATGGTGCCTGCAATGTATAAATGCTTGTTTAACTAAATTGAGCTGTTGCATTGAATTATATTAGCTGAGGTCTTCATTAAAAAGAGGAGGCTAAAAGCTCTAAATCACTAATGCTTAGATAAAAGAAAATTAAAACAATGCTAAGGTATTACTTCAAACCTATGAGAGTGATTAACATGACAGAAAAGGAAAATGAGAAATTCTGGAGATGTGGCAAAACAGGGTACATTAATGTACTGTTGGTAAAGTTGAGAACTGGTCCAACTATTCTCGAGAATAATTTGCAACTACATCTAAAGGGCAGTAAAACTGTGCATACCCCTGTCTGAATAATACCACTGCAAGATCTGTATCTCAAAGAAATCAAAGTAAAAGAAAAGGACCCACATGTACAAAAATATTAATAGCAGCTCTTTTGTAGTGTCAAAGAACTGGAAATTTAGGGGCTTCCCATCAGTAAAGAAATGGCCAAACAAGTTGTGATATATGATTGTGATGGAATATGCTTCTGTTGTAAGAAATGATGAAGAGGATGATTTCAGAAAAACCTGGAAAGATTCATATGAACTGAAGCAAAACGAAGTGAGCAGAACCAGGAGAATATTGTACACAGTAACAACAATATTATAAATGATGATCAACTGTGTCTTTCTTAGCTTCTCTGATCAATACAATGATCTAAGACAATTCCAAAGGACCTGAAAAGAAAGATGCTATCTCCCTTCAGAAAGAGAACTGATGAACTCTAAGTGCAGAATGAAGTGTATTTTACATCACTTAATTTTTCTTGCTCTTTACAACATGACAAATATGGATGTTTTGTGTGACTTCATATGTATAATGGATATGTATAATGGATGTTATACTGCTTGGCTTTTTAATAGGTGGAAAAGTGCTGGAGAGAGGAAAACAATTTGGGACTAAAATTTTTAAATGATTATTAATATTTAAAAGGAAAAAAAGTAGTAATAAGGTCAAAAGATTGTCAAGGAAAAAAAGAGACTAAAGGTATGTGTAAATGCCACATCTCCAAATGTCCAAATCATTTCCAGGTAGGAAAGAGTAAGGTGTGTGGGTTCTTTTAGAGCAATACCTCTTGTAGATACCTGAGTCTGACTCTCTCCTACTGGACTCAGTGTTCTTGGTAAATAAGGTTAGAAACCAAATTTCACCAAGTCAGGGCTGTGCTTTTGAACCAACAAACTAATGAGGTTCTGAGAGGTAGGAGAATGAGCACTGGACTGGGACTAGGTTCCATCTTTGATTATAACACTCACAGGATGCCCAAGGGCACTGCCTTCCTGCCTTTCTAGATGACCATCTGTCCTATGACTAGCAGAGACAAGTTTGAAATTGTAATGGCACCAGTTCACTCATGAAGTGAATAATTCATCAGGATGATAGTATCTGGACATACATTTTAAGTGCCACCTGTGTGTTTCCAAAGGGCATCATTTTCCCCATCAAGGATAAAAGCTTATTTAGAAAATGTTACCTTGTCAAAGTAGAAACAGTTCCCTCTACCAATCACAAAACTAGAAAAGGTTTTAAATGAGAAAATGTGATCTAAATCTAATGCAAAGGAGAAAATGAAAAAATGTATGTAGATAATAAATGTAAATTCCCTAGACATTCATCCATAGCACTTTGAAAAACAAATACCTTGCAGTTAGTTTTTAATTATCATGGTAAGGAATTTCATCCTAGTGCTTTATCAATTATTCAGGAGGCCACCAATGCCACAGAGGTCACCTGATGCTCTTAGAAGAGACAAAAGCAACATCCTGAACTCCCAGGCTCAATGAAGAAAACAATTAGATCAGACAAGGACGTGTCTCCTTCAGTGGTTACTCCAGGTGAGAATCCTAAAGGAGGTCTACAGGGGCACAGTGGCTATAGATCAGAGATATGTGACACACAGTCAGTGGGTCAGCCACAATACTGGTGAATATGACTTGAACCATATTTAGATGTAATTGGGAAAGATTTAACAAAATAAATTCATATACAGCGAAACATAGAATATTAAAAAGTGGTTTTGTAAGTTGATCTACTAAGGCAATGTGGTGGTACAGTGAATAGAAGAGAGGGCCTGGAGTCAGGAAGATCTGAATTCAAATCCAACCTCATATACTAGCTATGTGAACCTGGTCAAGTCACTTAACCCTGTTTGCCTCAGTTTCCTCACCTGTAAAATGACCTGAAGAAGGATGGCAAATCACTCCAGTACCTCTGCCAAGAAAACCTTAAATGGGGTCAAGAAGAGTGAAACACAACTGAAAATAACTAAACAAAAGGTGATCTGTGGCCTTGTGGGGATGCTCATGTCTTCCTTTGTGGCTCCCATATCTATTTGAGTTTGATACTATAACTTTAGAGCACAGGATATCAGTACTTAAGGTTCTGCAAGGGGTTCTACATAGAGTAACTGACACTGAACCTGGAAAATTGACTTTGAGTCACTATGCAGACACTGGCAAACTCTATGATTCTTTCTGAGTCTCATGTGAGGTATGGGAAGGAAAGTGCTTGACCATCTATGTTCAAGGAATATTGGGAGGAGCAAAATTGGTTGGCAAACTGAAAAGCATCACAGAAATGTGAGTGGTTATTATAATGAAGATGATCTCATAAAAAAACAGAAATATCAGAGCTGAAGAGAAACTTAGAGCAGTGAATGTTCTAGTTGAAAGAGGTGTTAGAAATGGATGACCAGAATTGAACTGAAAGTATTATAACACAGAACCACCAAATAGCAGAGAACCATTTCTCTGGTAATATACAAGAAGTAACATGGGAGGGTAGCACAGGCAGCATAGCCTGGGGAACATGGGACAGCAAGAGAAGTGTCATGGCATGGGAAATGTGGGGCTTCCCTCTGCATCAGGAACTGAGTTCAAGTCTCGTCTCCCTCTGAGACATAATGGTTTTGTGACCCTGAGTAAGTCATTGAAGCTCTCAATCCTCTAAGATGAGGTGAGAAATTGAAGAGCAGCAGCCAATCTGAATTCATAAAAGAATTTTCCTATAGCAATAACATCACAGGCAAGTTATAAAATTGAGAAGTGTGGAAGTGGTGAGGGAGGGAGGAGGGGAGAGGCAGTAATGAAACAACACTCTGAGAGTCAGACTCCAAGCCAGTCAGGGCCTATCTGGAAAGAGTCGTGGTTGTGCTCTCCCAGGGCTCTAGGCAGAGAGAGAGAGAGAGAGAGAGAGAGAGAGAGAGAGAGAGAGAGAGAGAGAGAGAGAGAGAGAGAGAGAGAGAGAGAGAGAGAGAGACAGAGAGAGACAGACAGAAAGAGAGGAAAAGAGACAGAGAGGGACAAAGAGAAAATAGGGCTCAAAACTCTTCCCTTCTTCCAACCCTCCTCATTAATATATATATTTGGATATCTACTCTCTGTGACCAAAGGCAAGTCATAATTCCCTAAACCTCAATTTTACCTATCTGTTAGAGTTAATTTTTATCATACTTATTTCAGAGGCTTGTCAAGAGACTGAAATAGGATTTCTACAGTACCCAGCAAACTTGGAATGCTTTATCAAGTACATTAAAATGCAAATTATTATCATTATGGCCAGTTACCAAGGGCAAAATTAAGGCCTCTGCATTGTCAAAGTCCATTCAACTCTTCTGGTAAAAGATCTTCAATCCTGGCCATCAACAATCAGTCAGTTGCCTTCCCTGATTTATAAGAAGACAGAATCAGATCCATACTTATGAAAGAAATTTAGAAAACAACCCCATCATATTCTACATTGACATCTGACTCCAACTCACTGCTATATGGACCTTGCTTTTATACTCTGTTCCTGGCTCTGAAGTTACCTTATTCTGACTTTGATTTTTTTCTGTTCCCTCCTCATCCCTGGAATGTTAGCTGATACTTGTTCCTCTTTCTTTCATAGATCTGCCCCTTTCTTTTGTACTGTCCTCAAGAAAGAGAGATGCCATAGTCACAGGAATCAGGCATGCAGCATGCAGTTGATTCAAAAGACAATTGATTTCATCACTGACCTTTCCTTCCCCTCAATGAGTTTCTTGTCTCATTTTCTCCCTGACCCCTCCCACAACCCCAAAAAGATACCAACAGTAACAACCCCAGAGGCCATTTCCCTGGAGAACACAAGCATGAGACATATTCTTTGTTGTCATATTAGATGAAACAAAATTTATCTCTCATAGAACCACAAAAGACAGAGAGAGGAGGAGAAGGAGGAAGAGGAGGAGGCGAAAGAGGAGGAGAAGGAGAAGGAGAAGGAGAAGGAGAAGGAGAAGGAGAAGGAGAAGAAGAAGAAGAAGAAGAAGAAGAAGAAGAAGAAGAAGAAGAAGAAGAAGAAGAAGGAGAAGGAGAAGGAGAAGGAGAAGGAGAAGGAGAAGAAGAAGAAGAAGAAGAAGAAGAAGAAGAAGAAGAAGAAGAAGAAGAAGAAGAAGAAGAAGAAGAAGAAGAAGAAGAAGAAGAAGAAGAAAAGAGGAAGAAGAAGGAGGAGGAGAAGGAGATGAAGAAGAAGAAGAAGAAGAAGAAGAAGAAGAAGAAGAAGAAGAAGAAGAAGAAGAAAAAGAAGAAGAAGAAGAAGGAGAAGGAGAAGAAGTAGGAGGAGGAGGAGGAGGAGGAGGAGATGAAGAAGGAGAAGAAAAGAGAGCAGAAAAGAAACCAGGAATCATTAATATCAGTATGATTGTATTGGCATATCACATCAAAGATTATTCCAAATTTTTATTCAATTTTCAATTAATTTACCCCCAATAATATGATGGTGGGCCAATTTCTAAATAGACAGAGATTTTATGTCCTGCAATCTTTGCCATATATGCACCACTTAATCATCACCCTTATGGGATGAGTCCCCACAGGGGTCTTTCTTGTCAATAACTAAAGGCCACTCCATCTCTCATCTATGCTGTGTCCATTGTATTTATATGCCTCAGAAAATTATACCCCCCCCCGAATATTAAAAATTAGGAAATTTAGAATCAGAAAGATGAGACTTGTCTAAGGTCACAAAGATTATAAATAACAGAACCCAGATTGGAATATAGATTGAACCTAGATTGAACTCTGATCCAATGATCGTGTGATTTTATGCTCCTTAAGTATTAGCTATTCCCTATGATACTTTCCAGAATTACCTTGAATGTACTTCTGGCTAAAGCTTCAAAGGTTGCTTCGGTATTTTCATAATCGATAGTAGATTATTGAGGAAAATGTCAAAACAGTATGTTAGATAGGATATGACTAAGCCAACCTACGTGGTCAGAACTTTATTGTCAAACCTACTGGCCTTTTCTCAAGTCTCATTCTTTTTGACCTTCCTCTGTAGCATGTGACACTCCTGACCAATCTTTCTGCTGGATATTCTCTCCTCTCTGAGTTTGTTTTCTTTTGTTTTGTGTGCTTCTGCTCCCTTGGTTTCCCTCCTGCCTAAAATCTCAGCCATATCATGAAAATAGATTTGACCTCACAAATGCACTGAAAGTGTCTTGGTGAACTAAGGGGTACCTTGGAGCCCACTTTGAGAATCATTATCTTCGAGAGTTGCCTCTGGCAATGACAAGTGAAGTGACCTCCCAGGGTCAAAAAGGGTCAGAGATGGGCCTTGAATTCAATTCTTCTTGACTACAAGGCCAGCTCTTTATTTAGTGCATACTACTTCTCTCACAAAGTGTTCTTTTTTCTAAGCTTCAAAGATAATGTCTTCAGGTAATTTTTAATACTCAAAATATGCTTAAATAAATTTTCAATTAATGGTACTCTGTCCTTTTTGGTCACTTCTTGCACAATAGCATTGGATAGAATTCTGGAATAGTGTCAGGAAGACTTGACATCAAATCTAACCTCAGGTACTTCTTAGTTATGAACAAGCCATTAAACCTGTATCTGCATCAATTTCATCTTCTGTGAAATGAAGCTAATTATAGCTCCTACATCCCAAAGTTGTTGTGAGAACTAAATGAAATAATATTTGTAAATTGCTTTGTAAACCTATAAGTGCTGCATAAGTGCTAGCTATTGTTATTATTATAGCATTTTTATTCCTATCATGAATGTATCTTTCCATTATCTTTTGAGACACTAATAATCTGGGGAGGAGAGAGAATCAAGAAAACACATCTTATTGCTAGTGAATCAGCAACAGTATATATGTACAGATCTGGGTGTGTATCAGTGATATATATGAGATAAAGGAGAGTAAGATTGAAGACTGCTCTGAGGTTCAGAACTTAGTTACTAGTGCTGATGTGTATATTCACACACATACATATATGTATATGTGTCTAGGCATATGAATAAAATAGGTATGATAGCTGTAAGATGCAAAAGAGGAAATTTGAGCCGTATACCAACAAAGACTTTATCACAATTAAAGCTGTCTGAAAATGACATGGCCTTACTTGAGAGGTAGTGGGTTTCCTCTTTTAGTAGGGATTCAAGCAGAATCTGGGCAACCATGTGTCAGGTATGATATAGTGGGGATTCCTTTTGCATATTAGTTTAACTAAATGGCTGCTGAGAAATCCCTTCCAACTCTCATACATATATGTGTACATGCATAAATATGAGTATGTATGTGCACATGGACACATATGTTCACTTAGGTATGTGTGTATTGCATGTATATAAAGACATGTATCTATATACATACATTGTATATGTGCATATAGGGAGATGTATATGTATGAAACACCACAACTTGAAACAAACCTCTGTCCATGGTGCTGATGTGGCCAGCCCTTCACAAGGATATATTACTAAGTTACTGATTCATAACTGCTTTGGTACCCTGATGTTGATTATATCTTTTTTTTTTGTTTCTGGGGCCCAATGACTCATCTCTTCTAAAGGCTTAAAGTCTGACTCACAAGGCTGATGTCCCTCTTAGGACTTTTTCCTGTGCTTCCTGACACTTATTCTACTTTACTGGATTTAGACAATTAAATGGTACCCATTACACAATGCACCAGACATGAGACACTTAAACAGAGAGTCTTTAGTCCAGGGTCATTAATTTGCAGTAATAGCATGTCTCTTCCTCCAATACAAATATAAAGTATCAGTGAAATATATCAAAATTGCCCTCTTTCCTAAGTGCCTGTTTGTTGGTGCTGCTTTAGGAGATGAGGGCAATATCTCCATTCCTACAGGCTTTATGAGAATTGTGCTCTTGTATTGATAGATTAAGAATGTGGACTGAACTTAACCTATTGTGTTAACAAATTCTTTATGCCAAATCACTACTTTTACACAACGGCTCTGTTCCTGGAATAACTAGAGTAAGTCAAATTTATATAAATGGAATTATGTTTCCCTATTGACTTATATGAGGGTAGCTGGGTGGTACAGTGGATAGAACAATGGGCCTGGAGTAAGGCAGACCTGAATTCAAATCCACCTTCAGACAATTACTAGCAGAGTGACTCTGGGTAGGTCACTTAACTCTGCTTGCCTCACCTTGTTCTTCTGTAAAATGACCTAGAGAAGGAATTGGTAAACTCCAGCATCTTTGCCAAGAAAATCCCAAATGGAGTCATGAAGAGTCCGATGTGACTGAAAAACCGTTTGACTTATATGCTTATTTTGGAGATGGGTCCCAGTGTGATGTGTGCAAATTCTATAAAGATTTAAACACATTTGATTGCAAGCATAATTTTATTTTTAAAAGTAAAGGATTTGGGGAGGCGGAGCCAAGATGGCGGAGTAGAAACAGCTCTTCCAAGCCACTCTGCCCCCAGATTCCCCCCAAACGATGTAAAACGGGACTCTGAACAACTTCTGGAGCCCCAGCACCCACAGAACAACACAGAGAAGCTAACCTCCCACTGAGGACAGCCCAGCAGCCCTGCAGGAAGGACCAGTGCAGTGGTCTGGGACCTGGCAGGAGCCGAGCCGAGCTGAGCCCAGGTCCGCATGAGCCGAGGTTTTAGCCCCAGGGCGGCAGGGCCAGCAGCCAGCTGGAGGAACCCCAGAACACCAGGAGCTGTGTTGACTCCAGAATTATCAACATAGACTTGCCTAGGACAAAGTAAGAGGTTAGTGTCCTATAGACTTTGGGACTGGTATTAGGGAATGCGTCGGCTCCCTCCCCTGGGGGCTAGAAGCGACTGAGGACAAACGCCATTTGGTAGTTTTCAGAGGCACCTCCCGCTCCCAGCCTGCAAATTTGTAGGGAGATCCAGCGATCAGTCTTGGGGGGGTAATCACTCTTGCTTTAACCTCCCTGGATCTGGATTGTGATCTAGGGTGGAAGTCGTGGGTGGGTTTATAGCTTGCCAGAAACGGAAGTTGCCCCCCCACACGTTCGGGACGAAAATTCCTCTAGCTGGCCTTAAAGCCATAGTGTGGCAACAAGCCCAAAAGTCAAGTAATTAAGTAGCAACATGCCAAGGCAAAGGAAACAGTAAAATGCAACTCTAGACTCCTATTTTGGGGTCATAGAGCGGGAAAAGGACTGTGAGGTCAGAAGTCCTGCTCCAAAAGCCCCAGGGGAAAACATGAGTGGGTTGCAGGCTATAGAGGACCTTAAGAAGGACTTTAAAATCAAATAAGAGAAGTGGAGGAAAAATTGGAAAGAGAAATGAGAAGGATGCAGGAAAAGTATGAAATGAGGGTCAACAGCCTGACTGAGGAAAACAACACCTTAAAAAATAGACTAACTCAAATAGCAAAGGAGGCCCAAAAGGGCAATGAGGAGAAGAATGACTTAAAAAGTAGAATTTGCCAGATGGAAAAAGAATCTCAAAAGTTCACTGAGGAGATTCATTCCTTCAGAGTTAGACTGGAGCAAATGGAAGCTAATGACTTTATGAGAAATCAAGATGCTGTTAAGCAGATCCAAACAAATGAAAGATTAGAAGGCAATGTGAAATATCTCATGGGAAAAACCACTGACCTGGAAAATAGATCCAGGAGAGACAATTTAAAAATTATGGACTACCTGAAAGCCATGATCAAAGAAAGAACCTAGAAATCACCCTTCAAGAAATTCTCAAGGAAAATTGCCCTGATGTTTTAGACCCAGAGGGCAAAATAGAGGTTGAAAGAATCCACCGATCACCTCCTGAAAAGATCCCAAAAAGAAAACTCCCAGGAATATTATAGCCAGGTTCCAGAATCCCCAGATCAAGGAGAAAATACTACAAGCAGCCAGGAAGAAACAATTTCAATATGGTGGAAACACAATCAGAATAGCCCAGGACCTGGCAGCTTCTACACTGAGGGATCAAAGGGCATGGAATATGATATTCCAGAGGGCAAAAGAACTGGGAATGAACCCAAGGGTCACCTACCCAGCAAAACTGAGTATTTTGTTTCAGGGGAAAATATGGTCATTCAGTGGAATAGAGGACTTTCAAGCATTCTTGAGGAAAAACCAGAATTGAATAGAAAATTTGACATCCAGACACAAGAAGGAAGAGATGCCTGAGAAGGTAATCAGGGAAAAGAAATCAAAAGGAACTTATCAAAGTTGAACTATTTACATTCCTATATGGAAAAGCAATAACTGTGACTGATGATATCTTTCTCACTATGAAAATAATGGAAGAAGGGTGTGTGGTCATATGAATACACATGTGAATGTGTGTGTATATGGTTACAGTTATATATGGATAGAGGGCATAGGTTGAATTTGTTGGGAAGGGAGAATACTCAAGGGATGAAATTATGAGGTGAGAGAGGAAAGTGGCAAGAGGAGATGGGGAGAGACAGGGTAGGGTAAACTATCCCATGTAGAAGAAGCAAGGGGAAGTGGTTGCAAGGGAGGGGGAGAATAGGAAGGCTAAAAAGGCAAAACCACATTCACATTGAATTTGGTTCAGGGAGAAAATGACATACAAACCAAATGGGATATCTCAACCTGCAGCAGGATAGGGGGAAGGGGGATGGGAGGAGGGATGATGGATGGGAGGGCATCCTTGGGGTGAGGGGAGGTTGGAAGTATCCACTATAAAAGAGGGACAGGATCATGTAGGGAATGGACCAGGTGGGGGGTGGGATGAGTGGGAGGGAATTATAAGCAGCCTTGTACAATATATCTACTATGATAATGTTTTGCATAGCTAGACATGTACAACATATACTGAATTACTTATCTCCCAAGAGGGAATGGGTGACAAAGGAGGAAGGAAATGGATCTGAAATTTGAGGTCGTAACATTAAATGTTTCAAATATATATAAATGCTATTATTAATACTCTTTTGCTTGTAATAGGGAGATAAGATGTGCAGGCATTGGGATGCAAAGACTCACCTTCCTCTAATGGAAAAGTCGATGAGGGTATGGGAGAAGGTATGGGAGAGAGCAGATTGGAGGAAGCGATATCTTGTGGGATTACTATTATGGAAGGTTGGGTAGGGGAAAATGATTGTAACTCAAAATCTGGTGGAAATGAATGATGTAAAACAGAAGTTAATAAAGCATTTGTTTAAAAAAAAAGTAAAGGATTTGGAGAAAGATATTTCAGACTTAAGTCTGGGTTCTGACATTTAGTAGATTGTAATTTTAGGTCCTATAACCTTAAAATGGATATAAATATTTGTTCAACCAATTACTAAGTTGCGTATAGGAAAAATTACTGAGTAGCTGCTCTGTGAAAGGCATTGGCTAAGTACTATATCATGGAACCAAAATAAATAAATAAAGTCTCCTCCCTCACAGAGCTTACTTTCTAATAGAATCATAATGATTAAATGAGTAATAAAGGTCAACGTCTATTTAGCACTTTGAGGTTTACTTAGAGTATTTTACATTGTTATAAGTATGTCTCATAACAAACTTGTGAGGTAGGTGCTAACATTAGCCTTGATTTAAAGAAGGAGAAACTGAGGTTCATAAAACTTGAGAGCCTTGCCCATGTTCACATCATACAGCTAATGTCTGAAGTGGGATTTAAAATTAGGTTTTCCTGACTCTACATATTCATCACCACTTCCTCTTCTGGATAATAATAACATTAGTTGCAGACATCATAGTTTACTCTTAACATTTGCAAACCCCTACAAGGTACTAGTGTTTCTTGTATATAGGCAATAGAGGCCTGAAGCTGTGGCTAGCCCAGTTATACAGTCTAGGGAATTATGACCTGACTCTCTCAAAGTCCAATCCTTTTTCCTATCATGTCTTATTAAATAGACTATATATTTTAAAGCACAGATACCAATTTATGCTTAGGTTGGTTCCATGTTTAGAATTTAAGTAAGGATTGAATGCAGGCATTGATGGCTTAATTACTAGTTTGGCATATGTCAGCTAATAAGTATTAATATTTACCATGTGCCCTTCACCCTGCTAAGTACTGGGGATACAAAGAAAGGCCAAAGACTTTCAAGGAGATCACAGTCTAATGAAGGAGACAACATGTAAACAATTATGTACAAACTATAAACAGGATTGCCTGGGGAAAAAATCAACAGAGAGAAGACACTAAAATTAACAAGGTTTGGGAAAGGTTTTCTTTAGAAAGTGGTATTTCAAACGATACTTTAAGGAAGTCAAGGAAGCCAGGAAGGCCAGGAGGGAGATAATCACAGGCATGGGGACAGCTAGGGGAAAAGCAGAGTTGGGAGATGAAGTATCTTATGTGAAGAGCAGGGAGCAGGCTAGTGTCAATATATCACAAAGTCCATGGGAGGGATTAATATGTAAGAAGAATGGAAAAATAGTAAGGGGGCAAGATATCAAGGGTTTAAGAGCAAAATAAGATTTTATATTCATCATGTAAGGTACAGGGAGCCAATGAAGCTTACTGAGTGGGCCAGGGGGCGACATGGTCAGACCTGAACTTAAGGGAAATTATTTTGATAGTTGAGTGGAAGATAGACTGAAGTGGGAAGAGACTTAAAACAGGGAAACCAAGCAGAAATCTCTCACAATAGTCCAGGCATGAGATAATGAAGGCCCACTCCAGGAAGGCAGTAGTGTCAGAAAAGAGAAATGATTGGGAATGAGGAGTAAGAATGACACTAGGTTGTGATCAAGGGTGATTGGAAGGATGGTGGTGCCATCAACAGTTGGAGGAAGTTAGGAAGAGGCAATGTTTGGGAAGGAAGGATTAGTTCTGGTTTTGGACATGTTGGATTGAAGGTGTCTATGGGACATCCAGTTCAATATGTCTAATGGGTAGTCAGTAACGTGAAACTTAATGAAGAGACATTAAGATTACATAGATTGGCATAAAGATAATCTGCATAGGAATGAACACTGAATCCATGGGAGGTGACCAGAAAAAGTAAACTAGTGTAGGGGGAGATGATAATGGCTAAAACATGGAAGGATGCACATGGTTAGTGGGCATGACCTGGATCAAGATCCATCAAAAAAGACTGAAAGGGACAAGTCACACAGGTAGGAATGGAGCCGGGAGAGAGAAGTATTGTTTAAAAAAAAACCTACAGTGAAGAGAAGACATAGAACAACTTATGCAATGATTATGCAATGATACAGGAAAAGAAATTTGAAGGACATTTCCATTCAACAACAAATCATGAGTCCAAGGGAGTGAAAAGGATTCATGCTACTTATTTCATGGCAGAAAAGTCATGAACTTAAAATACAGAAAGAGATATATTTTTGGACCTAGCTAATCTGGGAATTTGCTTTATTGAAACACACAGCTTTGTACTGGAGGGCTCTTTTTTCTCTTTCAATAATGAGGAGAGATTAGTGGGAAGGAAAGATTATTTTTAAAAATGTTTGTCAATTGAAAATTAATAATAGATAACATGGGGACATGGTAAAACATGACAATTATTTAAAATTAGCAAATATTCTTTTACAAATGCTAATTAATATTAATTGTTTAAATAGAAATGTGATTCAGTCCCTGATGACTGAGTGGGGTTCCACACTAGAAGAGAGGCTCAAACTGATAGCAGCAGAGAAAACCTTAAGTAATACCCCTAGAACCTCTAGGGGAAAAATGTATTGTCTCGTTCTAGGAAGGGGAGATAAGATATTTGCTACAGTATGGTCCTATGACCATTGCAAGAACAAATTTGATCAGTGGACAAATTTGCCATAACTATACCAAGCAAGCATGACAATTCTTAGAAACTACATTAGAATGAAAGAAAATTAATATAAAAAACATAAAAGCTGGCAAAGAGCATAATGACCCAATACTAGAACCTCTCCATCATTGGAAGTTTCCAGTTAGAGTACAAACAGCCACTTGGGGATGTTGTAGGAAGGATTCTTGGTCAGAATGGTTTCCTTTGACCTTTGAAATCACTTCCAACTGAGTTGCTATGATTTGCTAAGTGATTCAAGAGTATGTAGTGAATTATCTAATGAGCTAGATAGCACCAGAAAGCTAGAGGAAGATGAATTTGGATTGCCACATTTGAGACCTAGATCCAGCATCTTATAAAAAGAAAAGGGGGCGGGGGCGGCTAGGTGGCGCAGTGAATAGAGCGCCGGCCCTGGAGTCAGAAGGACCTGAGTTCGGAGCTGGCCTCAGACACTTCGCACAAACAAAAACCTAGCCGTGTAACCTTGGGCAAGTTACTTAACCCCAATTGCCCTAAAGGGGCGGCTAGGTGGCGCAGTGAGTAAGAGCGCCGGCCTCGGAGTTGGGATGACCCGAGATCAAATCCGGCCTCAGAAAATGAGCACCCACACATAAATAATGACTAGCCATGTAACCTTGAGCAAGTTACTTAACCCCAATTGCTTTTAAAAAAATAAAATAAAATAAAATAATAAAAAAAAAGAAAAGGGAATTTAGAAGCAAATTCCCAAACCCAGTTTCCTAGGGAGAGGAGACTGAACCACATGCCTTCTAGTACTTCTAGAAAACATCTCAGTCATGGAGGTCTAGTCTAAATGTTTTATCAGCAAAAGGAAATTCAAACCACAGGGTAGGTGGGGGGATAGATAGGGCCCTGAAATTAAATGGAATTTTTGAGAGGGAGAGAATAATTCTGTGGATCTCTGTGGGTTCTTTTTATGTTATTTGAGTTTTTGAAATATAAAAGCTCAAAATATATTATGAGTTGTGTACCTTGTTGTTGTTGTTGTTTGTTTGTTTGTTTGTTTGTTTGTCCTTTGTTCTTGAAGAGGACCAATAACATCAGGAAGAGGATGTCTTTGCACTTGAATTGGATTTGAGTGAGGCAGAGCTGGGCAAAGTCATCAGCCTCTCTATCTCCTCCAGAGTCATCAGAATTCAGTGGTAAGACATAGGTCAGGATGACTGGAGATGGTTCAAGATACAGTGGAAGATCTTGGCCTTTTTAAAGCAAAGGCTTTCCCAGGTCTCAGTTTAACTATAGAATATGCATTCAGTAGTTAAAGACTAGGTAATAATTGAGCTGTTGAAGGCCATTTTTATTCACATGTGTAGAGACAAAGGCACAAACTATATTCTGAGGATCCCAGAAGAAACTGGGACAAAGTAAACAAACCATAGAGACGGATTTTGATGTGCCTCAAACTTTGCACTGTTCAAGCCCAGGGTTTGAGGTATTGGCCCATAAATGCTTAACTGTGCACAGTTTGTGCACCCTCTTTCCCATAGTGGTATATAGGCTCCTGGAGGGACAATTAGCTTTTTTCTTCATGTTCCTAGCTCCTATCATTGGGCCTGACATATAGTAGGAACTTAATAAACTGAGTTGAAGAAGATTTAAAATCTGCATCAAATGAATGTAACCTGTATAGCAAGGTACTTAATAATGGGATTTTGCATATTGATGTTTTCCCCCAGATTTATGAATTCAATCATGTAGGGAGCTGGTGGTATAGAACCTTGTTTCCTCCATTAACTTTGGAAACTAGTCTGTAATATAGTTAGAGAACTGTCCAAACCACTTAAGAGGGTAAGTGATTTGCTCATAGACATACAACTAGTGTGGGTCAGAAGCAGAATTTGGATCCATGTCTCCCTGAATCCAAGGCTGGCAATCTGTCCACTCTAACAAACCACCTCTAAATAGGCAAACAGCCCATTCTATTTCTGCATCTCATAAAAATTGAACTCGTACTCATTTTCTCAGAGGTTTACAAAGTCAGCACACCACAATGGACAATGGGCATTAGCTGCCATCTGGTCTAAAGTGAAAATACAAGATGATCAGAATCTAATTATCAATTTGTACAGAGTAAACAAATGCTTTGGCTGGAATTACATTCAGCAGCATCATTAGCAATGGCATTTTTGGTGGTAGCTTGAATACAAAATGAATGAACAAAAATGTCCCCTGATGTTTTCTTCTTCAGAAAAATCCATACTCTAATAAAGAACAATGAGTCACTTCTTCATGCACAGGCAAGGAAGAAATAGTGTTGGCTCCCTAATCAAGTTATCAGGAGATAGGATCATCTCTAGAGAATTTGTAGACCTTTGGAAAATTACACTGTGTGACCACCAAATTAACAGAACAAAGAAGGTGAGCATCTGAGGAGTGGAGACAGAAAAGGACCAGCAGAAGCCAACAAGTCTGAGAAGTACACCATCTTCTTTTATACAATAGGACTGCCATCATATGAGCTAGAAAATCAAAGAACAGAGAAATGGGACTTAAGAGGATCACAGATTTGGAGATAGAAGGAAGCATGGAAATGATCTAGTGCAACTTCCTCACCTTGTAATTGAAGAAACTGAGACCCAAAGAGGTCATGTGACAGATAACTGCAGAGATAAGATTTAAAACCAGGTCTTTTGGGATGAGAGTAAGAACCATTCCATCATGGGTTTAGAGTTGTAATGAACTCTAGAGGATATGTGTGTATGTGTTTATATAGTTATTTTGAAGATGAAATAGAAGCTGAAACCTAATGGATAAGGCCCCTTTCCAAGGTTACAATGCCTTTATAAGCCTTAAGGTACTTAATCTCCTTCCAGTCTTCTAAGGATGAAAGATTGTGACACAGTCTATATGATCGGCAGTGAGAAGGTGGAGATGTTATATCAGAGTAGCAATAAGAAGCAGAACCAAAATATGAAGGCCACATCCTCTATATCTCCAAATCCAACTTTCCACTCTAGAAAGCTGCTTCCTTTCTATTTGGGCAGAACTTTGTGGTCCTGGATATAGGTGAGAGAATAGAGAGGTCCATAGCCCCACAGAGCAATTCTAGGGTCAACTTGTTCCTAAGTGTCTTTTTCCTGTTCCCTGAAAGGCTGATCCTCCAGTCTTATTTCCAAGGCCAGTGATATGAGAAAGGTTGTGTTGCCCAACTGGCTAAAGTCTGGGGCACAGAGGACATCAATGAGATCTGGTGGTGAGGAGTCTATACCAAAAGCATCTTCTGAACACTCTCTTTTGCAACTTTCTCAAGGGATCTGAAGGCAATTAAGGTTGAAGGTTTGCTCTGAAGTAGTTCTCAGGAATCCAAAATCTAGAAGGTTGTTTTTAGCCAATAGAAGGAATGCCAGTGAGAATGTAGTACCAGGAACAAATGTTATGGACAACAAAGATGAGTGGAAGGATTCGCAGGAGCCTTCTGGGATATGATATACACTGTACAAGTCAAGTTCAGCTGCTGAGAGAGAAAAAATTCAGCAAACACTAAGATCCAGAGGATAGGACAAACTAGGTTGCTGGGTTAGCCATGCTCTCTCTGATATAGGATTAATTTACAAAGAAATCAATGGTTTAATTTACTTTTATTGTATTTTTATTTTTTTAGAGCAATTGGGGTTAAGTAACTTGCTCAAGGTTACACGGCTAGTCATTATTTATGTGTGGGTGCTCATTTTCTGAGGCCGGATTCGATCTCGGGTCATCCCAACTCTGAGGCTGGTGCTCTTACTCACTGTGCCACCTAGCCACCCCTATAATGACTCACTATTAGTAGGGCATCGTGAGGCATGCTCCATGATATTCCAGACTTACTCTTCCATGATTGCTTGTGACTTCTGCTTTCACTCTTTTCTCCTTGTGTACTTTTATAAATCTCTTGGTCTCTTTTTTGTTTGTTTGTTTGTTTGTTTGCTTTTTGGAGGGCAATTGGGGTTAAGTAACTTGCCCAAGGTCACACAGCTAGGTTTTTGTTTGTGTGTGCATTAAGTGTCTGAGGCCGGATCCGAACTCATGTCCTTCTGACTCCAGGGCCAACACTCTACTCACTGCGCCCCCTAGCCGCCCCAATGGTTTAATTTACAATCAAGGTATCTACAGAATGAAAACACAACCCACATTGACAAGAAATTTTCATAGTATATTGGAAGTTGCACTCAGTAACTACTTCCATTTATGACTCTGTGTGCAAAAGGAGGTCCTAGTGGTGCATTCTTTGCAGAACTTATCTAGAAATGGATTTCTCTTTCCCTGAGAAATACTGGGGAGACATAGTGGAAAGGAAGGTTCAGGCCCTAATACCTTCAAGCTTAGACACTCTTTTTGATCATTTCTTACTCCATCCTCTAGCAACTATTTTTAATTAATTTATTAGTTTAGTTTTAGTTAACAAGATTCAATTCCATAGTTCCTTGATTTTCAAATTTCCTTTATTTCCCTCCCCTCCCCCCACACGACAGCATATAGTCCAGTATATGATCTGCAAATGCATCCATATTAGACATTATTCCAATTACAAAGGCGTATTGTACTAGGTGGGATGAAAGATGGTAAGGAAGAAATAAAACCAAACAACAAAAAGAACAAGATCATTTAGTTTGCTTCCATCAGGATTCAGGCTCAGTTCTTTCTAGTTATATCTCTGGATGGCACATTTTCTCACTTTCTTGAGTCTTTTGGGATTGACTTATATCACTGCATTGCTGAAAAGAGTCCAGTCTGTCATAGTTGGTCATCACACATATGGCGTGTCTGTGATTGTATACAAATCTCTTCTGATTCTACTCTTCTTGCTCAGCATCAGTTTGTATAAGTCTCTCCAGGTAATTGTGAAATCCATCATCTCCTCGTTTCTTATAGCACAATAATATGCCATTACATTCATATACCACAACTTGTTTAGCCATTCCCCAATTGATGGGCACCCCTTTAATTTCCAATTCTTTGCAACCACAAAAAGGGCTGCTAAAAATATTTTTGTACATATGAGTCTTCCTCCCACTTCTATGATCTCTTTGGGATATAACCCTAGAAGTGGTATGGCTGGGTCAAAGGGTATGAAATTATTTATAATCCTTTGGGCATAATTCCAGATTGCTCTCCAGAATGGTTGGATAAGTTCACAACTCCAACAGCAATGTATTAGTGTTCCAATTTGTCCACATCCTCTCCAGCATTTGTCACTTTCTTGTTTTGTCATCTTAGCCAATCTGACTGGAGGGATGTCTTATCTCAGAGTTGTTTTGATTTTCATTTCCCTAATTAATAGTGATTTAGAGCATTTCTTCATATACTTATAGATATTTTTAAATTCTTTCTCTGAAAACTGCCTGTTCATATCCTTTGACCATTTATCAATTGGGGAGTGACTTGTATTCATATAGATTTGGCTCAATTCTCTATAAATTTTAGAAATGAGTCCTTTATCAGAGACACAAGTTGTAAAAATTCTTTCCCAATTTCCCACCTCCCTCTTGATCTTGGTTACATTGGCTTTGTTTGTACAGAAGCTTTTCAATTTGATGTAATCAAAATTATCCATTTTGCATTTTATAATGCTCTATAATTCTTGTTTGGTCCTAAAATCTTCCCCTCTCCACAAGACTGTCAGGTAAACTATTCCTTGCTTTCCCAAATTGCTTACAGTATCATCCTTTACACCTAGATCATGCACCCATTTAGACTTGATTTTGGTATATGGTGTTAGATAGTGATCCATGCCCAGTTTCTGCCATACTGTATTCCAGTTTTCCCAGCAGTTTTTGTCAAACAGTGCATTCTTATCCCAAAAACTGGGGTCTTTGGGTTTATCGAACAATAGATTGCTCTATTCATTACCTGCTGGGTCTCCTGCACCTAATCTATTCCATTTATCCACTACTCTACACCTCTGCCAGTACCAAGCAGTTTTGACAACTGCTGCTGTATAGCAACTATTTTTTTAAGCTAAGCAATTACTAAGATACTAAAAAATGAGTATCAAACAGAAGGTAACATGAGAAGTGTAGGGTGGGTGGGAGCAAGCTGCCATATAACTAATGAGGAATTTGGAGGAATGAGAGAAAATAATGCCATCAAGTAATTATATGCAATGAAGAGAAAATGGGCTGGTTACAGGGCAAAAGTGAGAGGTGACAGACATACAGTCAGAGAGTTCACTACAGTGCTTTCAAAGTCGGAAAAAAAGAAAGTAAGGAAGGACTACAGGTCATTGGGTGGACCCCCTGGCAATTTGGGGGAATGATATAGGAAAGTCACATGGGTTGGGCATGCATGAAAGAGTTGCTGCCTGCATCATTAGAGAGAATTCCCGAGTTTATGAGATGATAAATCCATTTGAGCAAGGCACTGCTAACAAATCACTCAGATTTACCTCAGGAACAAAAATGAAAGAAGTCCCATGTAGTTAGCATAGCAAACATTATAAGATCAGGAAGAAAGTATCAGTAGCAAGCACTACCAACACATCTATGGGTCAAGAAAACTGCTTTACTTCTTCTCAATCCTCCAAGAACATAAGATTGTGACCCAACCTCGGTCACACCAAGGCAAATAGCGAAAATGTAGAAATATCAATTCAGCAATTTGTCCATCACCACAAAATATGGAGTTTGGGGATCCATATGAGCAGAAACCTGGCCAAATCCAGGCAATCTGTTCTCATCTAGAAGCACATTCTACTCAGCATCTGAAAAAGCCATGTGAGCCCTTTGTCCCATTTCTTTCCCTCCATCCAGCCTAATGTTCTTTTTTTTTTGCCTCCAAAGCACTTTTTTTTTACTTTGTCACATTTGAGCCTTATAACAACCCTGTAAGGTAGTTGCTATGGGCATTATTAGTATTACCTACACCTTCTGCCAGATGGCTAATATCTTCCAATCAGGATGTTTAATGATTCTCCAACTTCAGAAAACTCCAAGACCCCCATCTGCTATTACCACAAATGCTAGTTTATGTTTTCTCTTCTTCTATATAATGGCTTATATTCAAACCACAGAGATTTCTTTAAAATATTTTTCCCTTTCAGAGTAATATGACCATAGTCATGTTTTCAAGTAGGAAAAAATGTGAAAAAGTATTTCCTACAAACAGTAAAGCACAACAAAGGTAGTGGGGCATTATAGTATAGCATAGCATAGCGTAGCATAGCACAGTATAGTATAGTATAGTACAGTACAGTACAGTATAGTATAGTATGTCATTTTATATATGTTATATAATATGATATTATGTTATATGTTATATTATATAGCATTGTGTTGTGTTATATGGTATTGTGTTATTTATGTTATGTTATATGATACTGTTTTATGTTATATGATACTGTGTTATATTATGTTATATTATATTATATTGTGTTTTGTTGTATTATATTATATTGTGTTATGTTGTGTTTTATTGTGTTATATTATGTTGTTATGTAATGTTATATCATATTATATAATATCAAAATGTATCATGTCATATCATTTCATATTGTATCATATCATATCATAATTATCGTATTTTTATTATATAATATTTATTATATTATATCATATAATATAATATTATACCATATTATATCATATTATGTTAATTTATTTATTATGAAGACTTGGCCTCAGATTTAAAAACACCTGGATTCAAGACCCAACTCTAACACATTCTGGCTGTGTGACCCTAGACAACTTCCTCAAAACAAAAGGTCAAATTACCTTAACTTCTCTCCCAACCATCATGTAAGCTCCATTTTACCACTTACCCATGAGTTACCATATGAGTTTAACTGAGCACCATTACCTATATTTGTGCCCCCTATCATTTTGCTAGTATATCAGAACACTGAGCGACAATCACACTTTTTAATTATATTTCCCAGCTACAAAAAGAACAATTTTTGTACATTTTTTAGTTTTCCCCAATCTTCTTTTAAGAAAAAAAATAATATTTTAATCTAGTTTGAGTGGGGGGAGAGGGGTTCATCATAGGTTTTGGGTATAGCTGCCCTAAAACTACAAAGACCTCTTCATGCTTCATTGTCAGACTCAATGCCAAGGCAATCTCTTAAGAGCTGACTTTTTATTTGCATTATTGATACCATAACTGCAATAATATTGACTCTTGTAAAGCCATAATCACAAAGAAAAGTCAGCAATCAGAAGTAAAATAACTCTGAGTAAAAGAAGGTTGTTTAAGAAAACTCTACAGACCTTGCAAAATGCAGGGCAGATTTTGTGCCTGGAGTTTTTAACTTTTGTGGGGTATGTGTGTATGTGTATTATATGTGTGTGTGTGTGTGTATGCGCACGTGCATGTTTGTCTGCATTATGTTTTCAAAAGTCACATGAAGCCTAAGAGTATATTAAATACTCATTGACCACATCCTATCTTGTTTTGAGTTATAATTGTTTCCTCCCCCGCCACACAACAAGTAGCAACACAATATATTAGAGTGGAAAGGGCCCTGTCTCTGGAGTCAGAGGCTGTAGGTTCAAATCCTTCCCCTGTTACTCACTGCCCAAGTAACATTGGCCACATAGTTTCCTAGGCCTCAGTTCACTCATCTGTAAAATGAGGGCGGTGGACCAGACAGGCCCTCAGGTCTCTTCCACTTCTAAATCCATGATCTTCATCTTCTCCATAGCAGGCAGAGAACAATTTGTTCCAGTGGCCATGAAGGTGGCTGAAGCATGTGCTGTGGAGTTCTTAAAGCCTGGCCAGTCTCTGAAGACACCAAGGTCAGTCCCGCTTCGAAGGCCATCACCAATTACCTTGACTTTCATCTTTCCACTGGACTTCAATGACTGGAAAAGAGAATGAAATTGATGACCTCATGCAATTGTACCTTAAGTAAATCTAATTTGTTCAAGAGTCAAGATACCATGCCATTGTGTTACTAATCCCCTTTGAAAATAAAGGACAAAACACCAGCAACAACAACAGGCAAGCAAATGGCACAGTGATTAAAAGACTACACTTGAATACCTATGTTCAAATCTTGCCTCGAAATCTGGGTGACTATGTAACCCTTGATAGGTCATGTAACCTCTCTTGTTGTCAATTTATTCATCTAGAAAGTGAACATAATAATATCTACATTTCTGGGTTGTTGTGTAGATTAAATAACTGAATGTGTATAAAGCTCTTTCTAAATCTTTAGGTGATACATCAATATTATTTATTATTACTATTATTATTTCCCCCCCATAGAAAGTAAGTTCACGAAAGTAGTGCTGGTATTTTGGGTTTTGTATCCCCAGCTATTGTATCCCCCCCTATTAATGTGCCTGGTCTATCATAGGTACTTAATATATTCTTGTTATTTGATCGATTTATCAATTCTTTTATTCCCTGGTGATGTGTGAGTGCACTCAGGGCCTTGGGTTTGTTCCATTTTATAGCACTTGCTGCCAGCACTTCCACTTTCTCACATCTCATTGCCCTGACTCACACCAGCCCTGGTGCCCAGGGTACAGGACTAAAATGACCACTTTCATACACTAAACCCTGGAGGTGACATTGTCAAGAGACGCAGCAACATTCAAGGCTCCTTTTCAGAAAGCCCAGCACACTGACAGTCATATAAAGGTCCCAGAAAACAGCAGATATTTGCTTCTTTCCTGAGGCCTGGCAACTGAGATTTAATATCTGCTCTGACCTGGGTTCACCTTGTTGGACTCCTAGAATGAAATAATGCACTTGATCTGGAGTGTGTGGAGACCCATATCTCAGTGCACAAAGAGCCTGCAATACATTAGACTGAAACTTAATCCCAGACATGAAACAGACTTGATCTCTTCTCTAAGGGGAAAAAAACCTTCTGTTGTCCCCAGCAAGTCATCAGGCAATTGCCCAGGCATTTGAGAAAAGGGAAGAATTCATTTAGAAAGCAATTAAACAAGCAAAGCTTAGCTCACTTCTGATTTAGTTTATTTCCACCCCATAAGCATGCTCTAAGCATGTATCTTTTGTGTAGGAGAAGAAGGGAGTTATGGCATTTAGAGCCACTCAGTCCCTGCCTTCAAGGGATTTACAGTCTAGCAGGGGATATGACATGATTTCATATCTGGCCTCAGACACTTACTAACGGTGTGATCTTGGGCAAGTCGCTTAACTCTATTTGCCTCAGTATGAGTTGGAGAAGGGAATGGTAAATCTCTCTAGTATCTTTGCCAAGAAGACCCCAAATGGATTCCCAAAGAGTCAGACACAACTGAAAATAACAACAAAGCACTTAGCATAGTGCCTGACATATAGTAGGTGCCTAATAAATGTTTGTGTCATTCCTTATTTCTTTCCTTCCTCTTCTTCTTCTGTACCATTTCACCTGGTGATCTCATCAGCTCCCATGGAATCAATTATTATCTCTATGTAGATGATCCTCAGATATACTTTTCTAGAACTATCACCTCTGCTGACCTCCAGTCTCACATCTCCAACTGTGTATTAGATATATTCAACTATAGATGCCCTATAGACATCTTAAATTCAACATGTCCAAAACAGAACTCATTATTTTCTACCCAAAATTCTCCCCTCTTTTACTCCCCATATCCAATCAGTTGCCAAATCCTGTCATTTATACCTACATAACAACCTGAAGTGCCTACCACAATGTCTAGAACATAGTAGGTACTTTAAAATATGTATTAACTAACTGATATTAGACTTAAGAATGGATCCATCACATTCTCAAAGACTTTTCCTTTCATGGGAATTGCTATGTAAGCATAAACCAAGTCATATTGCTGGAGATCTGTTGTCATTTTGCAGCATGGGTGATGAAAAAAAGATGAACACAGTATCAGGAGGTGTGGTTCCAAATTTGTGATCCGATATTAACTAACTGCAAGATTCTGAATGTATGTCATGGTTCATATGAGAATTGGCTCCTTCTATGAAATTGGCACACTCCTGCTAACCATTTCATATACTTGTTGCAAGAAAAGTCCTTGGTAGATCTTAAAGGACTGTATAAAGGTTTTAAGCTAAAGTTCGGTTTCAAAATGGATTCATAATCTCCTCAATGTGAGGAAACCAACATGGGGAAAACCAAACCAGTTTGCAATGCATCCCCGCCTCCTAAATCTACATGACTTTTACACTTGTGATCCCATAAACATCTCAGCAGGGATTCCACCAATGCAGGAAGGCTTCCTCCAAGATTTTTCTCATTTGGAGAACAGCACTTTGGCACTTGCAGTTGATCTTATACTTTGCTCTACCTATGACACTGTTCCCCCTCCTTTTTCCAATTATCCATCCCCAAGCTAGCTGTATGCTACTTACTCTTCCAAAGCCATCATGGCTGACATACTGTAGAAAAGTTCAGAATTATGTAATATGATTTGAAATAAGCTTCAAGGATCACATAATCCAACACTTCCATGAAAAAGAATACCTCTACCATGTATCTAACAAGTCCAGCTAGCCCTTCTAAAATGTTCTGAAGGGAAACTTCCTATTTTTCAAGACAGCTCACTCTTAGACAGCTGAGTATATGGATGGTTTCCCTACATTTTCCATACTTCTGATTTCTACCTTTTGCTGCAGGATTTTCATTACCGTGGTTCACCTACCTTCTTACCCGAGAACATCCCTCCACAATGTCGACTTCTTTCTCTCATTGGTGAATTACTTCCAAGGCTCTTCATTTTGGGTGTGGGCCAGGCCAACCATGGTTAATTCTCCTCCCAGCTGTGTTTCTGACACTCCATGGCCCTACATGGATAGCTCCATCTATCCATCACTTTTTAGCACCTCTCCAGAGATAGCTATACAGAGACAGCACCTCTCCATCACTTTTCAGCCCTTTTGTCTGAAAAATTGAACATAAACTTCCTGAGGGCAGAAACTGTCTGTTTTTGCTTGTATCTCTATCCCCAGTATTTAGCACAGACCCTGGCATGTAGCAAGTGCTCAATAAATGCTTATTGCTTGCATGGCTTCATTCTCAGGCCAAACAGGACAAACATTATCTCTCTTCCCCCTGACAGCGTTTCACACTTGAACACAACTCCCCTGCACCTATTTAAGCCATGTGTTTAACAGGATAAGTTTCCCTGTGTTCTTCAACCAATCCTTATATGCTGTGATCCCAAGACCCTTTGTCATCTCAGAACCTTCCTCTGGACACGGCAGCTTATCAACATTCTTCCAAAAATACTATGCCCAGAACTAAACAAAACCATAGAGATGCTATTTGACCTGGACAGAGCACAGGAAGAATATCAATTATCTGTTTATGGACACTAATTGGCTCTCCATTTTCCTCTGAGTACCCAGCAATGTAGATTCATTAGACATTGTAGTAAAGAATACAGTTGCAAATATGCCACTGGAAGAACATTGTTCATAGAGACATTTGAGGAGCAGCTTGAAACTGTTAAAAATGATCATCAAGTTCCCTATTCAATGAAGCATGTGTTCTTCCTTCCATAAAACTCTGGGTCCAGTTCATCGTCCATCTGGCAGAGTCTGCACAAGCTATATCGAATGATGTACTAGTACTATTCATCCAATGGTACCTCATAGTCAATAATCATTATAGAATGAAAGTATTATGGAACCCCAACACTTCAGGAGTGGGAGGAGTCTGGTACTTGAATAAAGGTCCCTAATATGCCATTCCCAATAACTAGTCATCCAGCTTTAGATTAAAGACATTCTCATAAAAGGGTAACCTCCTGAGGCAGCCCAATCTACTATGGGATAATTCTAATTGTTAAGAAAAGATTTTTTCACCCCAGTTTTTGGGATAAGAATGCACTATTTGACAAAAACTGCTGGGAAAACTGGAATACAGTATGGCAGAAACTGGGCATAGATCACTATCTAACACCATATACCAAAATCAAGTCTAAATGGGTGCATGATCTAGGTGTAAAGGATGATACTGTAAGCAATTTGGGAAAGCAAGGAATAGTTTACCTGACAGATCTGTGGAGAGGGGAAGATTTTAGGACCAAACAAGAATTAGAGAGCATTATAAAATGCAAAATGGATAATTTTGATTACATTAAATTGAAAAGCTTCTGCACAAACAAAGCCAATGTAACTAAGATCAAGAGGGAGGTGGGAAATTGGGAAAGAATTTTTACAACTTGTGTCTCTGATAAAGGACTCATTTCTAAAATTTATAGAGAATTGAGCCAAATCTATATGAATACAAGTCATTCCCCAATTGAGAAATGGTCAAAGGATATGAATAGGAAGTTTTCAGAGAAAGAAATTAAAGATATCTATAAGCATATGAAGAAATGCTCTAAATCACTATTAATTAGAGAAATGCAAATCAAAACAACTCTGAGATACCACATCTCTCCAGTCAGATTGGCTAAGATGACAAAACAAGAAAGTGACAAATGCTGGAGAGGTTGTGGGCAAATTGGAACGCTAATACATTGCTGGTGGAGTTGTGAACTTATCCAACCATTCTGGAGAGCAATCTGGAATTATGCCCAAAGGATTATAAATAATTTCATACCCTTTGACCCAGCCATACCACTCCTAGGGTTATATCCCAAAGAGATCATAGTAGTGGGAGGAAGAACCATATGTACAAAAATATTTTTAGCAGCCCTTTTTGTGGTTGCAAAGAATTGGAAACTAAAGGGGTGCCCATCAATTGGGGAATGGCTAAACAAGTTGTGGTATATGAATGTAATGGAATTTTATTGTGCTATAAGAAACGAGGAGGTGACGGATTTCATAATTACCTGGAGAGACTTATACAAACTGATGCTGAGCGAGAAGAGTAGAATCAGAAGAAATTTGTATACAATCACAGACATACCATATCTGTGACGACCAACTATGACAGACTGGACTCTTTTCAGCAATGCAGTGATATAAGTTAATCCCAAATGACTCAAGAAAGTGAGAAATGTGCCATCCAGAGATATAACTAGAAAGAACTGAGCCTGAATCCTGATGGAAGCAAACTAAATGATCTTGTTCTTCTCATTGTTTGGTTGTACTTCTTCCTTACCATCTTTCATCCCACCTAGTACAATATGCCTTTGTAATTGGAATAATGTTTAATATGAATGCATTTGCAGACCCTATACTGCACTATATGATGTCATGAGGGGAGGGGGGAGGGAAGTTAAGGAAATTTGAAAATCAAGGAACTATGGAATTGAATCTTGTCAACTGAAACTAAACTAATAAATTAATTTAAAAAAAAAAAAGATTTTTTCTTTACTTTAAGCTTAAACCTACCATTTAGTAATGCCCACCCAATTCCCCTGGTTCTGCCCTCTGGGACCAGCATAACAAGTTTAATCTCTGTCCTATGTGAAAGCCCTTTTAAAACTGAAAGAAATATCTTGCACTCTCTAAGACTTCTCCCAAGAGAAATACCATTACTTTTCCTTACTTTTCATCATGGTGTATTAGAAAGCTTATTTGATTTTGAGTCAGGGGACTTTATTTCAAAATTGATGTCTGCTTCTAGTGTGACCTTGGGCATGTCATCTGACTTCTATTAATTTCAGTTTCTTCATGTGTGAAATGAAAGGAATGAAGTTAGACTAAATATCGTCTAAGTTGCCTTCTAGTTTTAAATAAATAATTCTATTATATCATAACTCACAGTTCCTGGTAGTGTTTTGCCAGATCCCTTAAGAGATGTGTCCCTTAGGTATCATCTAGCTTTCTGCCAGACTCCTTGAAGATATCTAAAGCTATCTCTCTTCAATGTGTCTTCTTTGTCCTTCACTCCCAATGTAGATATTGCCTCCAATCACCATTGTTCTTGGTCTGATACTAGGATGCCAACAAGAATCCAAATTCTCCAACCTCTGAAGTTCACAAAGGCATCCTTTGGTCAAGGCAAAGGTGGGTGAAGATCAAGGCTTGTCTCCCCCACTTCTAAGTTATTACCTCTCAGTGGTCTATCTGGAATAGCTTTTTCCTCTACGATGCCAGAAATGTGAATGCCTGAATTTTGAACTAGCTTGCTATTTTTAAGAGGAACAATAAAACAGAGACTGCCTGAATAAACATTGATTCAATACAGATATTCTTACCTGACTAGATTATCAGGGCTACAGTATTTTCTTAATGACTGTAAGCAGGTTAAGGTGATTGATTGACTCAAAGACCCCCACTCTTACATAAGTATAAGATTTTATGATTGTCTTGATTAACGTTTACATTATATTCCCTCTAGTGTTCTATGCTGAAAGGATCTTTCTGGATTATGACTCTATCATTCAACCTGTTAGCTCACAGTCCCAGTAATTTACCACCTTCAAATATTTGATAGTATGTCAGCATCTATACCTTTTTTCTATATCTACATTTATACCCAAGTCACCAATAAAAAAAGTGTCACCAAGAAAAGAACTGCTCGAAAATCCCTGCACTGGAATATCCAGGTAAATACCAAAACAAGCCTGTAATTCTTTGGATATGACCATTCAGTTAGTTACAAATTCACCTAGTTGTGCTGTCATCTATTCCATAAATCACCATCTTTTCTCAAGAATAGCATGAAAGATTTTATCAGTTGCTGTCATAATATCTAAGCAATATCTAAGCAAGCTGTATCTCTAATCCAATGGTCTAGATTGTCCAAAGAAGACAATGGGGTTGGTCTGGAATGATCTGTTCTTGATGAAGGTTTCCTGGGTCACTGTCTCTTTTTCTAGGTATTCACATCTTTTTGATAATATGTGCTAGAATCCTGCTAGGAATAGAGGTCAAGCTCATTAAAATATAGTCAAAAATTTCAATTCTCTTTCCTTTTCTTTTTTGTTTCCAAAATCAGACCACCATTTGCCGTTACCCAGTCCTATTCAACGTGTCCCATTTTTGATGTTCTTTTGCGTATCCCTAACAATGATTCAGCAAACACCTCCCCAAGTTATTTTGTTACATTCTGATATAGCTCATCTGAAACTTGAACTCATCAACGGAGTTAAATGATTTCTTCCTGTCTAAATACTCACCTTAGGTATCAAATTTCTATTAGCCATTTTGTGTTCTGCCCTTTCCAGATTGGAGATTATCCTTGGCAAAGAAACTAGAATACAAATGAACTCTGAGAAGCTTTACCTTCTCTTCTCACCTTTGCCATACATTGTCATTACCCCATCCTCCCCAAAGAGCAGTCCTATATCTTCACTGATCAACCTCTTTTCTCCAATAGAAATTTAAGAAAAATACGTTTTGTTTCCCAAACTTCTCATTCTCTGTTTTAACACTCTTGATGCTAATCATATATGACTGTGCCAGGCTTGAATGTTCATCCTGTTATATGTCTTTGATACTATTTTCTGAACATGTCTTTTGAAAATCTGTGTTAGTACTTTCATTTTCGATGCATCCATATTGGCCCTCAAAGACAGTGTGATGTAATGAACACAATACTGAAGTCAGGAATACTTGGAACCAAATCTTATTTCAAATCCTTACTAGTTGTGATCATTGCCAAGTCAATTAGCCTATCTGTACCTCTGTTTCTTTCCCTTTAAAATGAGGGGATTGAACCCAATGACTCTGATGTCTGTTCCAGCTTTAAATCTTTTGGACAACTCATTCTTGACAAAATTGTTCTCCTTTGTGTTTTTTCTCTTTTGTGGTTTCTAGTTAGAGGGTACAGTGGAAAGACCACTGGACCTGAAGTTAGGAAGACTTGAGTTGAAACCCAGCCTCAGACACTTACTAGCTTTGTAAACCTGGGCAAGCCACTTAACCTCTGCCTTCCTCAGTTTTTTCAAACAGCAAAATGTGGATAATAATCACACATTTTCCAAGAATGTTGTGAGAAGAAAATGAAATAATATTTATAAAGCACTTACTAGATAACCTGGCACATAATACACTTAAAGACTTGTTTCTTTCCTTACTTATTCAGAATTTCATTCTTGAGAGATTCCTATTGCTTTTTCACTGACATACTCCATAGAATTCTAGTCCCTGAGACCTTTTCTAAACTTACAAAGAACTTTCCAATGGGAAATCTGCTGCATCTACATCAAGGATCCATGCCAGAGTATGACTGTCTTTCCTTTCCCCCTTTATCACAAACCCTAAAAGTAGTACCCTAGAACTTCACCTCTACAGTCCTCACATTCTCACTCCAGTAATTAGTTCCTCCTTAATGATGAGAATCATATACAGAATACAATTACTTTTGGTTGGTTCTACCTTTTTGATAATGTAATTTGAATAAAACAAGTGAAGAAATCTTAGTTTCATTGATTCTTGCCAAGTAAGACCTTCAACAGATGTCAGGATGAATGAGGTTCCCCCATCAATGCTCTATGATCCATCTCCAGCAGAATACTGATTTGTTTCCCTGGTTCACATCTATATCCTCTTTCTGTTTAGCTGGTCTATAGAATAAACAATAATATCACATAGATTTCAGCCTCTTATGATCTTCACCCACATGATCTCTACCATGATACCACCCTCTGTTTTTGTATTTCCTCACAGGAATATATCTCCTAACTACAGGTTGTCTCAAACATCTTAGTGCAGTTTTCAGCTACTAAAGGTAATGAAGCTTAAAACAGCATTAAGATATTTGAAACACATTGCAGACAATGTTCCCATCTATCTTGTGTGCATGTTGTATCTATCCAGTAAAATGAAAGTTCCTTGTGTGCAGGAATGTTTTTATTTTTGTGTTTTTCTTTCTAAAGACTGCATGAGGGGGTGGCTAGGTGGCACAGTGAAGAGAACACCAGCCCTGGAGTCAGGAGGACCTGAGTTCAAATACGGCCTCTGAACTTAACACAAAAACTAGCTGTTTGACCTTGGGCAAGTCACTTAACTCCAATTGCCCTCCAAAAAGGGAGAAAAAAAGACTGCATGATATATTGCATACAACAGATGCTTAATAATGGCTCTTGTAGTGGTATTAAATTGTTTTGACCTTAACACTGATAATATTAGGACTTTTGAACAAAAGTATCTCTTTTTTTGCATCTATTAAGGAATCTTGCTTGATCTTCATAGGATTACAGACCTAGAAAAGATCCTACAACTTATTCGGTCTATTCAACCCCCTCATTCAATATATGAAGAAACAGAAGACCAGAAAAGTTCAGTGACTTACCCAGGATCACACAGTGTGTATCTGAGGAAAGATTTGAACCCAGGTCTTTCTGACCCCAAATTCCATGACTCATTCATTATAGCTTGCTGCTATATGCATAGTAGAATCCTTACTAGAAAAAGGTCCATAAGGGGACTAAGAAGGCCTAGGCTATAATATATAATTCTATTCAAACCAAAGGGGGAAATTTATATTTTCCATTTTTTCTCTTACTTATCAATTCAGGGCTTTTCCAAAACAATTGTAATGATAACTTACTCTCTCTGCTAGTGAATTAAATAACTTCTCATTTCCATAAAGTCCTCTATATCCTTTGAGACAATGGACACAGAATTTCAGAACTCAATGGAATGATCCCCAGAAATACTACCCTAGCCCAGTGTCACTGGAGACTAGGCAGAAGATTCTAGAGATTATGTGCTTCTTCACTCAGTTAGACAAAGTGAGCTGGGGCTTCTTACAAATGTACCATTATTGAGTAGGTTAGATATGGTTAAGGTTAGGTTAGTAGAATTCCTTTGAAATCAGGTCTGAACTCATGCTTATTCAACAGTAACTTTCTGTTTCATTCTGCATGCCACCCCTGATACTCCTTTTTTAAAAGGTTTTATCCACCTGGCCAGCATCAATTATGAAATTATTCTTTTTGAAGTGGAAAGTATTCAAGAAATCAGCTAGTTCCACCTCTATGTGCTACACGTGAGAAAAGATGAGGCAGAAACAGCTGATATATGGCTAAGCTGGAACTAGAACCATTCTTTTGATTCCCATCTGAGTGGAGATTTTCTCCTCTCCTGTAACCTCCCAATAAGCCAGAGGAAACAGCTTTCAAGTGCACATGAATGAAGGAAACTAGATCACCTGGGGCATGCCCTGTGTGAAATCAATGACTGCTAAAAATACTACCCATAAAATACGCCATAGGAAGCATTTCTAATCTGAGGAGGATAGTTAATACAGGTCATTGGGACCAGTGCTGAGGCTATGAAGGTCCCTGGAGAAAATTACTATGTGAGAAACCTATTTCCTTTTCAATCAAAGCCATCCTTCATCTGAATAGCTAGCTCTAACACTTAGGCAGGCAGTGCCATATGGGATCCTGGAGGAATAGCCAGAAGGCTCCCTTCATCTACTCACATAAGACATCAGGAGAGGGTTGGAACTAGCATCCTATACTATAGGAGGCTAGAGGTGATGGTGAAATTTTCACAGAACTTAGAGTATGAGGGTCTGGGTTCAAGTCTCACTTTGACACACTGGCTAGCTAGGCCATATCTCTCTGAACATTAGTGTCCTCACCTTAAAATAGGAATAGTCACACGTGTATTAGCTATCTTGCAGAATCATGAGGAAGGATGGAGAATTCAGCATTAGAATGACCTTTGAGAGAAGAATCAGAATAATAGAAAAAGACATTTTTAGAGTCAAAAGCTATTTCAGAAGCCAAGTAGTCCAACTCATACCTGAACATGAATCCCCTTTGCTTCATGGCCAGCCAATGGTCAGCCAGCCTTTCTTTAAGAACTATACTGAAGGGGAGCCCATAGTCACTCGAGGTAGCTCATTGGATTTCTGGTCAGCTCTAATTGTTCATGTTTCTTTCTAATATGAGCCTATTTTTTATACTTCTACCCATTGCTATTGGTTCTGGCTTCCTCTGGGGCCAAGCAGAACAAGGCTAATCACTGTTTCATTTGTCATAACTGAATAAAAAGACCAGGCATCTATGGTCTTCCACTGCTGTACTTGCTATACTTTCTCAGTAAATATCCTTTTGTAAAATCTGATCAGGACTTCTGTGTCATAGGAACAACAAAATGGTAGACTAAATATTTTCTTTGATCCCAATGATCTCTCAGACCTCTCCAAAAAAGAAATTATGCACCAAAGGTAAAGCAACTTCAGCTGTCTTTATGGCCTAAGATACCAAGGACCCAAAAGAAGGCTAAGAAAACATGAACTACTGAGGGTGAACTCATTCAGTGTCCCTACTCCACCTCCCATGCTAAAAGCAGTGAGACCATACAAGCAGACCCAAGGATGTAACACAGGCTGAAAACAAGACTCTTCCTTATACCCTGGTCTCCCCTCCCTCTTTCAAGACTGTGGAGACTCTGACTCCAGGCTAGTTTGCTGGGCTTCAACAGAAAGCTTGGCCACAGTCCTTCAAGAGAGAAAGTTTACCAGGGGCTGTAACCTGGAAGCACTAGTGCTACAAAAGACTGCCAGCACCAGGAAAAACAGGATATGAAAGGCTGGAACCAGGCTGTGAAAACTGAGGACCCAAGGGAGTGGGATCAACAACCAAGATAGGGCACCATGTGTCTCTGTGTATTTATGGGAGGTGCTGTGCGTCACTCCAGCAAGCCTGTAGGAAAGAGCACATCACATAAACAGGGCCAGTTTGGACTGCCAAAAATTAGTAATATCAAAGACCTAGGCTGGTGAAAAATAAGTTGCTCAGTATGGGAGGAATCCAAGACACTTTGAGATCTAGCCTCAAGAAAACCACGATAAGAGAAGAGGGAGTCAAAAAGCTAGTGAAAAAGAAATAAAGGAGGAAACAAGACTGAAATAATCTAAGATTTCGTGAAGAAGAAAACACAAAGACCTTGAACATAAACAGGTAAAGAAACAGGAAAAATAGTAACAAGAGAAGGAAAAATGGCCCCCCAAATCTAATAACTGCATTCAGGTATCTATGAATAAAAACTGCAAAATAAAGGAAAACGATCCAATATTTAATGAGAAAGAAGACTGGAATTGAAGAGAGCATGGAACTATACCATGCTATACCTGGGTGGTTTAAAAGAGAAATGAGAATTGTGAGAGCAAAATTTGTGTCCTGGACAGCAAGAATACTAAGCAGAATAGAAAAACTGGAATCTTCAAGGGTAGGGCTCACTAGAGAGGAGAGAGAGAGCGAGAGAGAGGGGAGGGAGAGAGAGAGAGAGAGAGAGAGAGAGAGAGAGAGAGAGAGAGAGAGAGAGAGAGAGAGAGAGAGAGAGAGATTAGGGATGCAAATACAAGAAGAAAAGGAAGTAATCAAAAGAAATTAAGCAAAAACAACACTGAAAGAAAATACGACTCTTCTAAGCAATGCAGTGTTATAAGACAACTCTAAAAGATTCATGATGGAGAGAGATGTCTACAGTCAGAGAAAGAACTAGAAAGAGCAGAGTTTGAATGCATATTGAAGCAAACTACCTGTTTTCTTTTTCTTGTTTGGTTTTGTTTCCTCTTTCCCATTGTTCATTCCATCTGATACAATCCTTTTTTATAACCTGACTAATGTCTAATGTGAAAGTATTTTCAGATCCTATACTTGATTGCATGCTGCCATGGTGAGGGGGAGACATAAGAGGGAGGGGGAGAAAATTTGAAACTCAAGGGCATATGTAATTGAATCTTGTAAACTGAAAGTAAACAAACAAATTAATAAAGACAAAAAAAGAAAGAAAAAAGATCTATTGAAACAAACAAACTGATTTTAAATACGGGATGAGTGGAACGTGAGAGAACAAAAAACATTAACACCATAATGAAGAAAGTTATAGAGGAGTACTGACCAGAACTTATGAACACAGAAAATTGCCTCCTGTTGTACACAGTAACATGTTGTTTTAAGAACAACTTTGAGCAACTACATCACTTTGATTATTAAAAATATCCAAATTAACTACAAGGACATATGATGAAAGATGCTATCTACACCCAGAGAAAGAACTGATGGATGGATAAAAGTATGTATAGAATGACATATATGTATATATGTGTAGCAGCAAGCACCCCAGCATCCCCAGGGTGGCTGTCAACACAGATGCTTAGATCTGCTTTTCTAAAGGAAAGCAACTCAAAATGGTTCTTGGGCGTATGTAATGGGTCTTGCTTTAATCAATCAAATATATCATTTACCTAGTGGAGGGGGAAAAGGTCAGCACCCCAAACTTTAGAGTATATAGACAGAAACATTTCAAGCAGACAGACCTCCAACTGTCCAACCATTACATCCATGCCAAATCAGTTACCAGAGAGGGAAGCATCAACATCTGGGTTTTTCAAAGCCGGGGGGCTCTCAACAGCTGCCCAGAGTCTCATCTGGTCAAATCACACAACACTTCTCAAAGTGAGCCCCAAAACACAGTCTCACATCAGGGTTTATATAACCTTCTCCTAGGTCAGAGAATGTAACAACCCTCTTGACCCACTGCCCAATCACAAAGCACCAAGGTGTGGGAATTCCTGAAAAACAAGCCTCCCACCACAGGCTCCAAGTGCACTTAACCTAGGGACAGGGAAGATCTTAAAATTTACATTCCTATGACAATATGTATGAATACATATACATGTGCATATGCATATTGTATATGTTTGTGTGTATGTATATGTGTATGTGTATGTGTTTGTGTATGTACCTGTGCTAATTTTGGTCTAACAACACCAAGAAAATGCAGGTACTCTATCAGCCATCACCACACCATCCATCCATGGAATTATTGGCTACAGCAAATGGAGAAGTTTGAATGCTGTGGATAAGTTCACTTAACTTGGTAGTATACTTTCCAGGGATGGATGTACACATTGATAATGAAGTTGAAGCATTCATAGCCAGAGCTAGCTCAGTGTTTGGGAGGCTCTGAAGGAAATTGTAGGGGAGAAGAGGTATTAGACTGACTACCAAACTGAAGGTCTACAGAGCCACAGTGCTGACCTCATTGGTGTATGCCTGTCAAACCTAGACAGACTACTAGCGCCAGATCAGAAAATTGATTCGCTTCCATTTTAATTGTCTTAGGAAGATTCTGAAGATCACATGGCAGGATGAGATACTAGACACTGAAGTCTATTCATGAACTAAGCTGCCAAACATTCAAACTCTTCTTCAGAGAGTGCAACTCCAATGGACTGGCCACATGGTTCAAACGCTAAATATATTCTTGCTAAAAAGACTATTTTTATGGAGAACTCACATAGGGAAAGCATTCACGTGGTGGTCAGAAGAAGCAATACAAGGACTCTCTCATGGTCTTTCTCAAGAACTTTGGAATTGATTTGTGTTTTGGGAGACACTGACACAGGACCACTCAGCAGGACATTCCCACATCAGAGAATGTGCCATGCTCTATGAGCTAATCAGAAATTTAAATAGCTCAAAGGAAACTTAGGATGTGTTCATTTAGAGAGTCCACCCCAAATGTTCACATGGACTATTTGTGCTGGACCTGTGGTAGAGAACTCCAAGCTCATATTCTTCTGATCAGCCACAGTTGGACACACTGAAACTTGACTCTAACATAGGGATTCCATTTTGGTCCTCTTTGAGAATGGACAACAATCAACCAACCAACCGAGTGTGTGTATACATACATATGTAAATATATACATACATATATATATGACACAAATTATATATATGTATGTATGTGTGTATATATATATATATAATTTTTATCTGATGATAGCCATCTTTAGGGAAGAAAAAAGAATGTTATATGCTAACTTTATTATATATTTAGAAGGAATAGCAAGTTGCACATAAAGATTTTCAGTCTTATGTAATCATTTTTCTTTTGTACTATGCTATGGAAATACTTGCTTAATTTCTTATGTACAAAATAAAATAAAGAAAATGTAAAAAAAAGAAAATTGCCTTCAGAAAAAAATCTCAAGGCTATAAACTGTGAGAAATATGGTAGTTAAATTTAACAATTCATTTCAGGAACAATTAATTCTGCAAGCCATCAGGAGAAAGACCTGCAGATACAAAGTAAAGGATAATTGAATAACTCAATATTCTGCACCCACTAGGAAAAGGAGGTGAGAATAGAATAATGTGTTTCAAAGAGCACTAGCTATCAGGACGCAGCCCAGCATGACCTATCCTGCCAGTCTGAGCTTAACTATATAGGACAAAAACATGGCTCTATAATAAAAAGCTTGAATGATATTTTTAGAAAGAAAATGATCAATAAAGCAATCATTTGTTTTTCAAACACCCCAAAACAACAGAAATGCAGGAGAGATGAGTAAATGCCACAGGCAAGAACAGCAAAAGCACCAGAATGACAACCAAAATGTCTTTCTAAACATACAGATGGAGAGAGGGGTGTAAGCAGGAATATGGTAGAATTAACAGTGAAGAGTCAGACAGATTGTAATGGAAAGAATTTGGTGACACTCTGACTATAGGTGAATCAAAGTTTTTTTTTATTTGTTGTTGTTTTTGTTGTCGTTTTTCTGGGACTACAACATATGAAGGCAAATAAAAGAAGCAGAGCATGGGGAGACAGAAGAATGAGTGATGAATCAGGGTCAAACCAAAGGCTAGCAATTAGGGAAAGGTTACCTTTGTGGTCTCAAAAGGAGAAGAGCCTACAAGCAAGTGGGTGAGGAAAAAGAGGGAAAGATTAAAAAGTGCTGGGGAAAGAAGGGTTTATATTGGTGTGGGAGCGGTTTCTGCGGATGAATGCTCCTATGGATGAACATAGATGGTCAGTAAAGGGCGAAGATGACTTTAAATTAGCCCTAAGGGATTTGGTGCTTGAAAATTCTACTTGTACTGGGCAGCTAGGTGGAGGGAGCATCAACCCTGGAGTCAAGAGGACTTGAGTCTTGATGCTTAACACTTGACACTTACTAACTGGGTGACCCTGAGAAAGTCACTTAAACCCAATTGCCTCATACAAAAAAGAAAAGATAAAGAAAATTCTACCTGTCCTAAATTGGCGGGGAGAGGGATTAGAAGCCCTGCGGGAAACTTGCACTTGGAGGAGTAGGAGAACATGAAAGCAGAGATTTCTACACAAATGTAGAAAAAAATGGTCAGTGATGATATAGATGAGTAACAGGGCACATAATCAGGGATATAGTGGGAGACAGATCCTATTATGGATCAGTGCCCTCTGATATCTGCCATAATTGGTATTATTCTGGGAATAAGGCACAAGGGAGAAAGAGAATCCATGGGTCAAGCCTGACAAGACAGTGGTGGAAAGGGCCTAGAAAGGAGAACCTAGACTGGATATCTTGGAAGCTTTCATTACGTGAAGAATACAACTAAGAGAGAGACCAAATAATTATAAGGGCCATGAATCAGAGAATAAAAGTTTAGAGTAAAGAGAGAAGGTAGATAATGAGGAGAGGGAGAGAAATTTGTTTCAGAAAGGAGCAAAAAGAAGAAAACTTTAAAACCAATGAACAGTGCATCTACCAAATGTGGGCACAAATGTATTTGTCTGCATTTTGGTACAAGTCATGGAAAGGAAGGGAACACTCACCCTACATCTCTCTCTACCCATACCATAGAGAGTAGTTGCCATGGAAGAAGCACATAGTGAAGAGATCCCTAAAATTCAAAAGAGACAATCCAAAAACAGAGGCAGTAGTAAAATCTAAGGCTTCAGATGTCTCTATTCTATGGTCCAAAGGTCAGGTGACCAAAAGCCATAATGCAAGGAGGCCAAATTGACTCTTACAGACATCACAGAGACAACAAGGTGAGATGGGCCCTTGGCTAGAGTTTAGATCTAAGAGGATTGCCTTGTTTCAGAAGAATAGTACAAAGAAAAAGGGCAAGGGTGGGGCTAGGAAGTGGAGCAATGCATGTGTGTGTCTATGTGTATATGTATGTATATGTGTATGTATATATATGTATGTGTATGTGCCTACAAATGTATGTGTATGTGTGTATATATATTTCTCAATTACATGTAAAAAATTAACTTTCATTTTCTAAAATTTTGAGTTCTAAATTCTATCTCTCCATCCCTGCCTTCAGAAGGCAAGCAATTTGATGCAGATTATACGTGTGAAGTCACACAAAACATATTTCCATATCAACCACATTGCAAAAGAAAACAGATGCAAAAAAATAAAAGGAAAGTTTTTAAAAAAATATTCTTCACTCTGCATTCAGATTCCACCAATTCTTTCTCTGGAAGCAGATACCATTTTTCATGGTAAGTCCTTTGGAGTTGTATTGGACGATTGCATTTTTTGCTGAGAATAGCTAAGTTATTCATAGTTGATCACTGTACAATATTGTTGCTATTGGATACAGTTTTCTCCTGGTTCTACTCACTTCACTTTGCATCAGATCATATTAGTCTTCCCAAGTATTTTCTTAAAGCATCCTGCTTGTCATTTCTTATTTTATCACAATCTATCCTACAATTGGGGGCACTATTTATTGTTCAGTTGTGTCCAACTTTTGGGATTTTCCTGGCAGTGATATTGGTTTGTCATTTCTTTCTCCAGCTCATTTTACAGATAAGGAAACTGAGGTAAAAAGGTGAGGCAACTTGCCCAGGGTAACAGAGTTAAAAAGAGTCTGATGCTAGATTTAAACTCAGGAAGATGAGTCTTCTTAACTTCAGGCCCATAACTCTATCTACTGCACCATACTCAAGGAATAGAATCCAGGTGGGAGGAGCATTGAGCCGAAAAGAAAGGGACAACCAGTGACTATAATCTCAACCTCAATTTGCCCTGATCCAGTAGGGAAAAAGCTGAATTTTCAGGTCCAGGTCTTCCCAGGCTCCATTGGCCATGCACTTATGACCCTGCCCCTTCCAAGTTCAGCTCAACGATGATCTCCTACAGGAGACCTTTCCTCATCCTCCTACTCTCTCTGCTTTTTCCCACCTGAAATTACTTTTCATTCCTTTCAAAATATTGTGCTTATTTGCCTATGAACATGCTTTGTATCCTTAATATGTATTATAATATCCTTAACATGTATTTTTTTTTTGCTTTTTGGAGGGCAATTGGGGTTAAGTAACTTGCCCAAGGTCACACAGCTAGGTTTTTGTTTGTGTGTCCGTTAAGTGTCTGAGGCCGGATCCGAACTCAGGTACTTCTGACTCCAGGGCCGACGCTCTACTCACTGCCACACCTAGCCGCCCCTTAACATGTATTCTTAATACAATGTATGTTCCTTGAGGAGAAGCATTGTTTTACCTAATAGATGCCTGATACATTTTTTGTCAAATTGAATTTAATTCCAAACACGGTCTGCAATCCTGTGAGCACCAAAAGGATAGTCTCAAAATATATCATACCCCCAAATGTCCTGTTCCCAAGTCTGCCCAACCTGATAGCTGTTCTGGCAGAAGTTATTTTACACATAGAGGAGGAGATTAAAGCACATGGAAAAAGTCAACCCTGGCACACAAAGCATGAGCTAGAGGTCAGAGGTCATGGATGCCACTGCTGCTCAATTTTGTTTCATTCATCAACAGGAATGACTCTTTCCATTTGATTTTTAGATTCTCTCTATCCCTTGCTGTTTCCTTTCTCTGAGGCGTTCTTTTGTATCCAAGACTGATTGAAGAGTTGAAATGCACTCTCAGCATAATAACCTCACCCTACATTTCACAGCCTTTCTCCTTACATAATTTGATCTTCACAGCAAGACAAATGTCATAGATAATAAAATGATTCAGACATGCAGTGACTTGATCGAGGACACATATTTACTAAGTGTCAGTCAGAATTTGAACCCAAGTTTCATACCTCTATGTCTAGAGTTCTTTCCATTATACCTCATTATTTTAATTGATTTTCCAAAAATTAGGATTGAGCCTGATATGAGTTCCTTGCCCCCTCCCAAAAAGGGGGAACCTCAAGAGTGTATCAGGATTATATCCACTAAAGGGTTAGCTGAAAGATCCAAAGATCAAAAAGATTCTACATGATTGGGCACATTTCAAGCACTCATTGCACTCCCAAAGCCTTGAAGCCAGAATCAATAAGTGAATTATAGTCATTGACAAATAAAGATTCGTTGTCCCCACTGCCAACCCCCAATACTACCATATTCAATTGCTTCTCAAATGCTTGCAGATCCCCATGGGATTCCCTTTAAGCAAACAAAAGGCTGACAACAGGAGGAGATAGTTTGCTGTGGAGCTAAAAAGACTCCACAAGGTGGTTTTCAAAAAAGTTATGGTTCCAGTTGAAAACCTAACTATTGTGGCAGATCCTGGGAATCTCTAAATTATCTGATTCCTTGTTTGACTTTCAGTTTTTCATTTAATTTCATAAAACAGATTTAAGTTGGCTATTCAATTTATAAAAACTTTATGTCTTTCAGCATAAAGGCAGAGGGAGCCCACACCTTTTCCTGATGACCACAGTTCCCAGGCTTCCCTTTACGGTGCCCCCAGGCCAGTAGCTTTGTAGTGCTTATATTTGGAGATTCACCATTCTCCACAACTTCCAAGAAGGCAAGAACCAGACCCCCTACCTTGTGTAACTACCCTATACATGTCCCTCCTTCATCAACCAAAATCTTGCACTAGGTGAAAACCTTATTAATTGTAGCTCTGCCTGTGAAGGTTTTCATTTGTGTTTACTTTGGAGCAGACATATGGTTTCATCAGCAATGGGAACTCCTGGTGAGGAATTTCCTTTCTCAAGGCAAAACATCATCTTCTCAACAATCTATACTTTTACTGAGTTTCCTGAGTCTCTGAGGAGTTCCATGGCTTGCCTGGGTCATTCATTCAGTATGTATCACAGGCAAGATATGAACTTAGATCTTCCAGCCTGTGGGAGCAACTGTATAACCACTATGCTATATCATGCCTTGTGTATATATTGTCCCAAAAGTCTTCGTACAGTTCGAAGTATTTATAGCTTAAAATAATCAAAGGTTTGATAGTTTAAAACTGCATTAAGACTTTTGGGACATACTGGATATCTTTCCAAAAGTGTCTCATATTTTTTTAATACACCAGGACACAGACTCTGTAATAGTTCAGAGACATACTCTCTCCTTGCTCATTTTTGAGATACTCATTTGGCACCAAGCATTTTCTCCATTCCTTCTCACAAACATTGTCTATTATGAATATAGATCTAGAACTGAAAAGCACCTTGTAAAGCATTGGTCTAAGCCCTTAATGTTACCAATGAGAAAGCAGAGCCCTGGAGAAGGTCAGGGAAATGTCCAAGGTCACAAAGGAAGGAAAAGAAGTAGGATTCAAACCCAGGTCCTCAAACTCCAAGGGCATTGCTTTCACTATGTCAATCACCATGTATGGTGTTCCCCTAAGGCACTTCTGCTGTTCATCTTCTGCCTTCACGAGCCCAGAATCTCCAGTTATTCCTCCCATTTCAGACTGTGTGTCACTAATACAACAAGACAGCTGCTGTTTATGCCATCATAAATAAAAGGAAGGGGCAGAGATAGACATAGGAGGGAAATATCTGATTATATGAATAAATGAGTCCCCTGGTACAACCATGGTCATTCTTGTCCAACTACTGCTAAAGTCAGTTGTTGTTGTTGTTGTTGGCTGTTGTTGTTGTTAATGTTGTTGTTTTATACACTCTGCTGCATAAAAGCAGAGTCCTGGAAATTTCAGGACCCTAAAATATAGTCACAGTCACCTCACCTTTGTCATAGTTCTACTTCTGGGTTCCATTCCATACCTGTGGTTCTGAAATTCTGCAAATTATATCACACTCTAGCTAAAAAATAAAATCATTCTTGTTAAAGTCACAGGGTAATATAGATCAGTTTTGTTTTTGTTCAGTCATTTTCAGTTATATTTGATACTTTGTGACCCCATTTGGGTTTTTCTTGGCAAAGATACTGGAGTGCTATGCCATTTCCTTCTCCAGTTCATTTTACAAATGAGGAAACTGAGGAAAAGAAGGTTATATGATTTGCCCAAGGTCACTCAGCTACTGTGTGAGGCCAGATTTGAACTCAGAAGGAAGAATTCTCCTCAATTCAGGTCTAGAAATCATTCCACCATGCCACCTAGCTGTCCACAGATGTCCAATTTATAGATGGACAAATTGAGATTCAGTGTGGCTAAGCCATTTGGCCGAGATCAAACAATTAATAAACATCAGAGTTAGAACTTGAAACTCTGACACAAGAATTTATTATATTACATTATATTACATTACATTATATTATATTATATTATGTTATATTGTGTTGTTGTGTTATGTTATGTTACATTATGTTATGCTACTTTACGTTACATTACGTTATATTATATATCATATCTTATTGTATGTTATTGCATTGTATCGTATATTATCATATTGTATATTATGGTATCATTTCGTATTATATTATATAATATCATATAATATATCATATGATATATTATGTTATATTGTGTTATGCTGTGTTGCACTGTTGCTTTGTGTTGTGTTCTATCATGTTATATCATCTTATGTCATATCATATCATATCATACTACCTTACACACACACACACACACACACACACACACACACACCAATATTAGTCCCTGAAAAGATTCCAGGAAGAATATAATACTGACTTAGCCCAAAAGACTACATAGTTAATGAGGGGATTTCAGGTATTCCAGAGAGAAATTTTCAGACTCTGGTATGTCTTCCCAGTATCTTCAACAGCCCACCTTATTTCACACTAGAGGATAATTTATCTATCAAATAACCCCCCCGACAAAGGTCAATCCTGACTTTTCTTTAAGGATCTTCAAGTCCTGTTTTAAGAATTTAGGCATGTCAATGTATCTGATGCACTTTTCCCCATCTAAATGAAACTCCAGATCTTTCATTGGTCCTCAAAGGGTACTCTCAGGTAACTTGTAAATCTAGCTCCTGAGCTATGATAGTAGGAAAGACAAGTTAATAGAAGATTTAATAGCTTTGATAAATTAGCAAGGAGTGGGCTTGGGAGGCAATTTGCAAGGTACCAGTAAGATCCAGCACCACTAACTCCCCAGGGCATCAGCTACAGGCAGGGAAAATTCCATTACCTGACAAGTAGATAATAGAAGCAAAAAATGGCAAAGAAAAAGAATCCTCAGAACAAAACTTCTTAATATGCTTTCTCTGACTTTTTTTCCTTCTCTAAATAAAACACCATGGTTAACATTTAGAGGTCGTATTACTCCATTGCCCATTGAATATAATCTCACTTCATTTCCACTTTTAATAGTAAACTATTGCAGAATAAGGATTTAAGCTGGCAAAGGAGGAGGAGAGGGAATTGTGAAGAGGGATTTTTGAGTTATACATAACACCAGATTTTCAACTACAGGGAGAAACATTGGTGAGAATTAAGGAGAAATTGAAAAATGGGAACTGAAGGAAAAGGACTCTAGCAGGAGGTTCTCAGGAGGTTCAGAGAGAACAAAAGAAGTATGATTTGTATTGGACGTGAATGATTCAAAGAGGAAGAACAAGGAGAATGGAAAAATAGTCCCTCTCCTCAAGAAGCATGTATTCTAGTGGAATTGTCTAATATGGTAAAAATAATGGGAAACTTCGGGGGAAACATAGGTCCACTCCCTCAAAGCTTGTGATGGAGGAGAGGAAGGAGGGGAATAATTTAACAGGCATTCTAGATGTAGGAAGGATAGATTTCAAAGTGTTCAAATAAAGGATAGGTAGGATCCCATGGATTAAAATTCTAGGAGTTTTAAAGTAATTTCACTTTTTTTCAATTAACAAAATATATTTTCTCTCCCTCCTATATCCTACACCAATGAAACTCTTATAACAAATATATATAGTCAGGCAAAACAAATCTCTGTTGCCTATGCCTATATATATATATATATATATATATATATATATATATATATATATATATATATATATCCTATTCTGTACCCTGAGACTTTCTGCTAGGAGGAAAGGAAAAGGAAATGATGAATTCAGTCTAGAAGAGGGCAAAAGGTCCCAAAAATGAAATTCTGAATAATAAAGACAACTAACTCTGATGGAGAAGAAGGGGATGAGAAAGCAAAAGAGATTGACTCCAATGCACAGTAAATCCTCAGTGAGAGTAACAGGAACTTAGATGGATCTTTAGTTGAATATCTCATTTGATCCTCATAAAGACTCTCTGAGGAAAATATTATTATTTCCCCCATTTTACATGCAAGGATATTAAAGCTGAGAGATGAAATGACTTACCCAGGGTCACATATCAGAGGCAAGATTCATACCCAGGTCTTCTGACTCCACCTCCAAAATACTATCACATACTACCTATGTGATCCTGAAAAAGGTACTCAAGTTCTTACTGCCTCAGTTTCCTCATCTAGGGATGCCCCACCTAACTTACAGAGTCACAAGAATTTTAAAAAATATAATATTTGTAAGGCTCTTTGGAAATCTTAAATCACTATATAAATGCTAGCTATTATTATTATTAATGATATGTTACATTCTACTCATACTCACCATACACCAACTCATGACATTTTATGTACTTGGATAACAGATAATGCTATCCACCAAACAATACGTCCTAAATCAATGTAGTTTTTTTAAGACTTGTACAGAAAATGAGAGCAAGAGCAAATTAGAGAATGCATAACAAAGTTGGGTACCATCCTATAAAAACAGTGTCAGAAACAGGAGATCAGAATTAGCTGAGGCCAAGAATGGAACCTAAGGACAAAACAAAAGGAGTAGGATATTTAAGCTAGATTGGGGAAATGAGGAAGATCAATGAAAGGAGAGGATCACTGCTCAGAGTGGTCAAAACAATGATACGAACCAATGAACAGAAGGTAGAAATTATGAGCATGCTTTTTTTCTTCTGTTTTCTCTTTCAAGAAGTATCATCTTGGGGGACAGAGCCAAGATGGAAGAGTAAAAACAGGACCTCTGTGGGGCTCCTACCACCTCTAATACATGTAAAAAGTTACTCTAAACAAATTTTGGAGCTACAAAACCCACAAAGTGACAGAGAGAAACAAATATCCCACTGAAGGCAGCCTGGCAGGCCAACAGGAAGGGTCTATCACACCAGACTGGGACCCAAGTGCAGTCCCACATGACCTACATGGTTCTGGCCCCAGGGTGGCCTTGATGAGCTGTGGCCTGAGAAAACTTCAGGTGAATAAATCACCAGCAGCTGTGGTGATTTCCAGACTTCTCAACCCATAAGCACAAAAAGAAAGTAAAAGGTCAATGGAGAACTCTGTTGGAACTTGGTGGACAAGAGTGCAATCCGGCCCCTGCCCCTGGGGCAAGAAGTGGCAGGGGCATGGTGGCTACAGCTGCTGCACTTGGCTCCTTATGGAGCTCCTGGACTGCAGATTTTAGGGAAACCAAGCAACCATTTAGAGGATAATCATTCTTGCCTTAACCTGCTTGGATCTGGATCACAGTCATGGGTGGTGGTCCTGGAGGGAGTGGCTAGTGTGCCAGAGTTTGTGGGGACTGTAGAGATGGTGCCCTCTTTATAGCTCCAGCAGCTATAAAAACCCCAGTGATTTGGAATATGGCTCTCTGCAATCTGGAAGCAGAGTTCTACCTTGTCAAAGAGCTCAAAAATCAAGTAATTGACTGGCAACATGAGCAAGCAGAGAAAGCACAAACAGATGATGGAATCCTTTTTGGGGGATAAGAAGTATCAAAAGTATGGAAGGGGAGGAAGACACCGAAGTCAGAAGTCCTGCATCAAAAGCTTCCAAGAAAAATATGAATTGGTTACAGGCCATGGAAGAGCTCAAAAAGGATTTTAAAAATCAAGTAAGAGAAGTAGAGGAAAAATTGGGAAGAGAAATGAGAATGATGCAAGAAAATCATGAAAGTGAGTCAATAGCATGCTAAAGGAGACTGAAAAATACACTGAAGAAAATAATACCTTAAAAAATAGATTAACCCAAATGGCAAAAGAGGGCCAAAAAGCCAATGAAGAGAAGAATGCCTTAAGAAACCTAATTTGCCAGATGGAAAAGGAATTTCAAAAACTCACTGAAAAGAATAATTCCTTTGAAATTAGAATGGAGCAAATGGAAGCTAATAACTTTATGAGAAATCAAGATACTATAAAACAGATACAAACAAATGAAAAAAATAGAAGGCAATGTGGAATATTTCATTGGAAAAACTGCTGACCTGGAAAATAGATCCAGGAGAGATAATTCAAAAAATTGTTGGACTCCATAAAAATCATGATAAAAAAAGGAACCTAGAAATTGTCCTTCAAGAAATTCTCAAGCGGTGGCAGCTAGGTGGCGCAGTGAGTAGAGTGCTGGCGCTGGAGTCAGAAGGACCTGAGTTCGGATCCAGCCTCAGACACTTAATACACACAAAGAAAAAACCTAGCTGTGTGACCTTGGGCAAGTTACTTAACTCCAATTGCCCTCCAAAAAGCAAAAAAAAAAAAAAAAAGAAATTCTCAAGCAAAATTTCCTTTATGTTTTAGACCCAGAGGATAAAATAGAGGTTGAAAGAATCCACAGATCACCTCCTGAAAAAGATCCCAAAAAGAAAACTCCCAGGAATATTATAGCCAGGTTCCAGAATCCCCAGATCAAGGAGAAAATACTACAAGCAGCCAGGAAGAAACAATTTCAATATTGTGGAAACACAAACAGAATAACACAGGACCTGGCAGCTTCTACACTGAGGGATAGAAGGGCATGGAATATGATATTCCAGAGAGCAAAAGAGCTGGGATTGAAGCCAAGGGTCACCTACCCAGAAAAACTGAGTATTTTGTTTCAGGGAAAAATGTGGTCATTCAGTGGAATAGAGGACTTTCAAGCATTCTTGAGGAAAAAACCAGAGTTTTATAGAAAATTTGATGTCCAGACACAAGAAGCAAGAGATGCCTGAGAAGGTAATCAAGGAAAAGAAATCAAAAGGAACTTATCAAAGTTGAACTATTTACATTCCTACATGAAAAAACAATAAATGTGACTGATGAAACCTTTCTCAGTATGAAAATAATGGAAGAAGGGTAAATGGGCATATGAATACATATGTGAATGTGTGTATATATGTTTACAGTTATACATGGATAGAGGGCACAGGTTGAATTTGGTGGGAAGAGATGATACTTAATAGGTGAAGTTATGAGGTGAGAGAGGAAAGTGGCAAGAGGAGATGGGGAGAGACAGGGTAAGGTAAACTATCTCATGTAGAAGAGGCAAGGAGAAGTGGCTGCAGGGGAGGGGAAGAACAGGAAGGCAAAAGGGCAAAACCATATTCTCATTGAATTTGGCTCAGGGAGCGAATGACATACATACTAAATAGGATATCTCACCCTGCAGGAGAGTAGGGGGAAGGGGGATGAGAGGGGGGATGATGGAGGGGAGGGCATCTTGGGGGGAGGGGAGGTTAGAAGTACCCACTTTCAAAGAGGGACAGGATCAAAGTAGGGAATGGACCAGGTGGGGGATGGGATGGGTGGGGGGGAAACATAAGCAGTCTTTTACAATATATCTACTATGATAATGTTTTGCATAGCTATACATGTACAACACATACTGAATTGCTTATCTTCCCAGAGGGAATGGGTGACAAGGGAGGAAGAGAATGGATCTGAAATTCGAGGTTTTAAAATTAAATGTTTCAAATACATATAAATACTATTATTAATACTATTTTGCATGTAATTGGGAGATAAGATGTTCAGGCATTGGGGCACAGAGATTCTCCTCGCCCTAATGGTAAAGTCGAAGGGGGTATGGAAGAAGATATGGGAGAGAGCAGACAGGATGAGGGGATATCTTGTGGGACTGCTATTCTGGGGTGGTGGGTAGGGTAAAAATGGGGATAAAATTGTAACTCAAAACCTGGTGTAAATGAATGATGTAAACCAGAAGTTAATAAAGCATTTGTTTAAAAAAAGAAAAAGATCCCAAAAAGAAAACTCCTAGGAATATTATAGCCAAATTCCAGAGTTCCTAGGTCAAGGAGAAAATATTATAAGCAGCCAAGAAGAAACAATTTGAATATTGTAGTAACACAATCAGGATAACACAAGATCTAGGAGCTTCTACCTTAAGGGATAAAAAGGCTTGGAATATGATTTTTTGGAGGTCAAATGAGCTAGGATTAAAACCAAGAATCACATACCAGCAAAACTGAGTATAATGCTTCAGGAAAAAATATGGTCATTAAATGAAATAGAGGTTTTCAAGCATTCTTTTTTGTGTGTTTTGGAGGGCAATTGTGGTTAAATGACTTGCCCAAAATCACACGGCTAATTAGTGTATTCATCAAGTGTCTGAGGCTCGATTTGAACTCAGGTCCCCCTGACTCCAGGGCCAGTGCTCTATTCACTGCACCACCTAGCTGCTCCAATTTTCAAGCATTCTTGATGTAAAAACCAGAGCTGAACAAAAAATTTGACTTTTAAAATCAAGAAGAAAGAGAAGCATGAGAAGGTAAACAGGAAAAAGGAATAATAAGGGACTTATTAAAATTGAACTATTTACATTTCTACATGGAAAAATGATAATTATAACTTATAAGACTTTTCTCATTATGAGGATAGTTGAAGGGAATCTGTGTGTGTGTATGTATATATATATGAGGGTATATGTGTGTGTGTGTATATATATATATATATATATAAGTTAGTGTGTGTATATGTATGTACATGTATACATAGACAGAGGGCACAGGATGAGTTGAATATGAAGGGATATCTGAAAAAATAAAATTAAGAGGTGAGAGAGGAATATATTGGAAGAGAAAGAAAAGGAGAGATAGATTACAGTAAATTATCTCATATGAAAGAAGCAATAGAAACTGTTATAATGGAGAGGAAGAGCAAGAAGGTGAAAGGGGATGGGTCAACCTTACTTTTATTAAATTTGGCTTAAGGAGGGAATAACATACACACTTAATTGGGTATCTTACCCTACAGGAAAATAGGGGAAGGGGATAAAAGGGGGGATGATAGAAGGGAGGGCAGATTAGGGGAGAAGGTAGTTAGAAGCAAACACTTTTGAAAAGGGACAGGGTCAAAGAGGAAAATAGAATAAGTGGGGGTGGTATAGGATGGAGGGAAATATAGTTGGTCTTTCACAATATAACTACTATGGAAATGTTTTGCATAACTACACATGTACAACCTATAGTGAATTGCTTATCTTCCCAGTGGGGGTGGGTGAGGAGAGAAGGGAAAAAATCTGGAATGTAAAGTTTTAAAAACAAATGTTTAAAAAAATGCTTATTACATGCAACTGGGAAATAAGATATACAGGGGTATAGAAATCCATCTTGCCCTACTTGAAAGTTAGGGAGGGATTAGGTAGGATATAAGAGAGACCAAATTGGGGAAAGGATATTCAGTAGGCTCACTATTTTGGGGTGGGGTAGGGGAAAGATGGGGAGAAAAATTTGTAACTCAAAGTGTTGTGGAAATGAGTGTTGAAAACTAAAAATAAATAAATAAATAGGAAAAAAGAAGCATCATCTTTGCATTGGAGAGAATAGAACAAAAAAATAGGTAAGGGGTAATGGAAACACAACATGAGAGGAGATATTAGAGGGCATCTAGTTGCCCTTGACCCATCCTTGACTATGAGGCCTCAGTGAACTATATTCTAGGGTCATGAAATAACTGATTAATATGATTATGGAATCAGGTTGTTGATCTTGATTGACTGTGGAGAATACCAAAGATGTCTCAGCATCATAGAAGGACAAAATGTAGTACTTTTCAAAGGGTGGGAAGAGCATAAAGACCTCATAGTCATTTCCAACCTTCTTTTTTGAGTTTATTATATATTGTATGCCTTCACATATTCTATGGTCAAACCAAACTGGCTTTTCCTCCAATAGAACAATTCATCTCTCAGATGACTTTGTAAAGGTTGAACTTTGTAAAGGTTAGACCTTCATTTCTGGAACTTGCTCCTTATTCACCTCTATTTTTTAGAATCTCTAGTTTCTTTTCAAAGCTCAACTCATCTGTCTTCTCCTACATGGGGCCTTTCTTGATATTCCCAACCAGCTGATAACCTCTCCTCCATTTCACTGTATTTATTTTGTATTTGTTTGTATGTATGTGTGTGTGTGTGTGTGTTGTTTCCCTGGAGGGAATGTAAGCTTTTGGGGGAGCAGAAATGGCTTATTTTTATCTCTACCCTCTTTGTGCCATAGGTCCCAGTTATTTGATTTATAATTTCTCAGTTATAGCCTTGAAAAACAGTGAAAATGACCTTATGTAAATAAATGCATTGACAAAAGTGTTTCATAGTCATACCCACTTTTAGGCAGAGCTTTTGCTTTGAAAGAGACTGCCATCTCTTAGGAGCTCTCAGAACAGTCTATGTCTTTCTATCCTCAAGCACTTTTAGCTAACGGGCAATGTTTCTCCTCAAGCTAATTTAGTTGGTGATCCCCAGACAAAATTGTTTTCTTCCCTTTTCATTAAAAAAAGAAATTCACATAACAAAGTACCAAAATTTCACTTTTATGACACCTAAAAAGGGAGGGAAGTTACACAAAGTTGTAAACCTGGAAGCAAAAAAACTTGATTTTAAATTCTGCCTCAGACACTTATGGTATGACCCTCGACAACTCACTTAACTGCCTCAGTTTCCTTATCTATAAAATGGGAATGTTGATAATAGCATCTACCTTGAAGAGTTATGAGGATTAAAAGAGATGATATGTGTAAAGTACTTTGCAAACCTTAAAGAACCATATAAAGTCTACTTGTTAGTAGTAGTTGTAGTAGCAGTAGTAGTGGTATAAGTAGGAGTAGTAGGAGTAGTAGTATATTACAGTCTACTTACACCCACCATATACCACTCCATGACCTTCTATAGTATTCTCAACTTGAAAGTTCTTCAGAGACTGTAGTGTGTACCATGTCTCTCATCCAATGAACAAAAGCAGTAGACTGTTGGTAGAAAAATGATGTGATTTTATTCCTGGTAGACCATTGGAGTCACTGAAGGAGCTTTGCAGTTTCCCAAAGCAAATCCACCCTGTTGGATTTATTATCTTCTATTTAATTCTAAGCCCAACAGCTTGTTCATTTTCAATGTATGTTCTCCTGCTGCATCTCTACTTATCTTAGGCATCACATTCCCATTAGTCACTTGTGTATATAGATGAATATGTATAAATATGTGCTTGTACACAAATGGATGAGCTCTGCAGGTTGTCCTTCTAACAATACCACAGCCTTTAGAGTATGTGCTATTTGATCCGCTTGGTTTATATCCTTGGTTTGTGAATGGTTAGGTCAAACTTTTTCGAATAGTTACAAATCTCTTCCAAGAGACTCCAAAATATCCCAGTGCATGGTCCAACCAACACAATGTCATTCACAAACATGTGGCTCCATTTACTACACCATTATTCTCTGGAGAAAGCACTGGGTTCATTTTTTAATTACTAATTTCTTTGGAAATCATAATTCCAACTTGCCTCACTGACATCTATATTACATTAAGGTTTGAGCAAAAGGTAGATGTCCAAAACTTTATAATGGGTGGCCTAAATGAGAGAAATTTTCATCAAGGGGGTGGGGAAGATCATGTTTCTATCCTTGGACAAGATTCAAAAAAGATCATTGTTCTTTGCACATTGTAAATATGTTTGTTGAATGTAATTCAATTCAGCTCAAAGTGACCTATGGAAGAAGTAAGAAATAGACTTATTTCATATTCAGGCAGGAGGAACATTCACACTCATGTGGGCATTTGCTCTCACTCTTAGAATTTGAAATCTGATAACATTTCCTTAGGGAAATTTCAACATTAGAGAGTCAAATTGAAAGTTTATTTCATTTCACTTCTCTCCTCTGAGAGCAATGGTGCTTTTGAGATGGATACATGTTCTTTTTGTACCCTTTAGAAAGATAAGAAGATTTAGAAATCCCTTAAAGTTCTGTTGACTCCACACTTTTCCCCAGGAAAAGAGTCATCCATGTTCCCATGAAACTCTAATTCTTTCCTCCTCATTTGAATCAGTATTTGTAGGGAAGAAATTCAAAAAACTGCTAAGTCCTGTTAAAAACCAATTCACCACACTAATAAAGCACAGGAATAAAAGTGAGAATCACCCAGAGAGCAATGTAAAATAGCAGGGAGGGATGAGTAGGCTGTATTTCCTAAAGAAGAAGGAAGAACCAGCATAAAGGACATTATCAAAGAAGTATATAATCAAAAAAGAACATGAGCTAGTCACATAGAGAGGTTTTTGAGCTCCGTTGTTTTCTTGAGGATGTCAAGGAAGGTTAAGGAAGTCCCTGCCTCATTGGATGGACCCCATAGCATGATATTTGGGTAGGTGGGTGGGAGATCTCATATGGATAAAGTCATACAAAGTTGGCAGATGTGGGTGGGATTTAGTGTGAATCATGAAGGAAAAACTCATTTGCATAAGATCCCAAATTCATTCACACATTTGGGTGTAAAACAAAAAAGTAAAGTGGACAATAAAAACTGTTATTTCCTATTTAAAGTGAAAAAAAACCTAGAGCCCTCCATCAGCCCTGGAAACACACCATGGCATGCTGACACTGAACTTGGAGTGAGGAGGACAAGGTCTCAGATCTCACCTCAGACCCTATAACTTTCTGTGTGATCCTGGGTAAGTCATGTAATCTCACTGTGCTGCAATTTCTGCATCAGCAAAATAAGAGGGTTGAAGTTGTTGAACTTCAAAGGTTCCCCTCCATCTCTAAATATGATATTCTATCATAATAAATGGCCTGATTTTATTGGGTGGGAACAGTTACACAGTCCAGTATCCCAGAGAGGCACAATCCACATCCCCTGAATCAACTTCACCCTGACTCAAAAAAATGTGAAATTGCATTACAGTTTAGAGACATTAGGAACCTTAGAGATCATAATAAAACCTCATTTCTGGGGCATTTTAAGATTTTCAGGGGCCGCTAGGTGGCACAGTGAGTAAAAGCACCAGCCCCAGAGTCAGGAGGACCCGGGGATGGGTTCTGGCCTCAGATACTTAACACCCACACAAAAATAACTGGCCATGTAAACTTGGGCAAGTTACTTAACCCCAGTTGCTTTAAAAAAATTTCAAAGCATTTCCCTCACAAAAACTCTGTGAAATAATCCAAATACTATCCCCCTCCACCCTCACAGGAAATCAAAACTCTGAGAATCAGAGTGATTGGCCCATGATCACACAGCTCACAGGTTAGTTGATACAGATTTCAAAGACAAGTTCTCTGACTCCAAGTCCAGTAGTCTATCCATTATACCAAGCTCGTAAAATGCAAGCCCCAGCCCAGAACTTTGACTCCAGTCTCACACAGATCAAGTTCAGTCTTGGAATCTTCTCAAGAAACTTATTACACTACTTGGGGTCTTGGCTAAAAATATCACAAGTTGGTTTGTGTTTGCCTCCACCCATAATTTTATCTGTAAACATGAACATCTAACTTATGTCTAAGTGTCCTTCACAAAAAGGAAGGGGTAATTAACTCCCAGTGAAGATTCAGGTTGACAAAATATTGAACAAGCTTTATTTAATGTATCAGAAAATAGTAAAATTTCACATCTAAGCCTATCAAGTTAAGACGGCTCACCTTTCTACTCCTCTGCTTTCTTGGAAAGGACATAAATAGTCAAATAGTCTTCCAGATGCCTTGTAGTGCCTTCAATTCCTCCATAAAGGAAAATACTTGAGTTTCATATGTACCTCTGCCTTATGTGAGAATCTTATAACCTTAAATGTATTCCCTCCTCATCTCCACCTCTGGGATTCCATGGATCAGCTCAAGCATCACCTCATATAAGAGACCTTTCCTGTTCCCTCCACCTCTACTATTAGCTTCCCAATAGTAATATGTTAGCTTGTGTTTTTAAAATATTGACTTATCTGTGTACATTCTATATCCCCCAGTAAACAATCACTCAGAAAGTCTATATCAAACATCCATGATGTCTCAGTCAGTTTACTGAACATGGGATACAAAGACATAAGTGAAATAATACGTGTACATAACAGTAAATACAAAATATATGGATACAATGTAACTGGAAAGTAACTGGCCAGGGCCCTACAAGGTGGAAGAGACCAGGAAAAGCCTTGTGTAAGAGGCTGCAATACTTGAGCTGAATTTTGAAGGAAGCTAGAGTTTCTAAAAGGTGGAGAAGAGGAGGGAGCGTATTTCGAGTGAAAAGGATAATGCAAAGGCATACAGATGGGAGATGCAGTACTATCTATGAGAAAGAACATATAGTTCAGTTTGATTGAAAAATAGAGTGCATAAAATCATATCATTCATTGTTTGGAGAAATGATCTGGAACCATAGAGTAAAAGGTTTGAAATAACAAGTAGAGTAATGCCTATTTAAGCTTAATGGTGATTTGGAGCCACTGAGGAAGGGGGTGACTTTGACAACATATGCTTTAAGAATATCCCTTTGGTAGGTTTGGGGAGGATGATTCATAGAAGAGATATATTTGAGGGGCAGTGACTAGTTAATACAAGAGATGATTAGAAGTGAGATTGGTGTGGCATCCATGTGACTAAAGAGAAGGTAACTGTTAAGAGAGACATGGAAGAGGGGGGATTTACAAGACTTGGAAGCCAGTTAGACATGAGTTCAAATAAAAAGTTGAGAATAACTTAGAGGTAACAAAACTTGATGGCTAGAAGGATAGTGTTATCCTGAACAGAAATAGAGAAGCTAAAAGTAGAGAAAGCTTAGGTAGAAATATCATTAATTCCATTTTGGACACACTGATTTTGAGATGCTTATAGAGCATTTAATGACAAATGTTCAATTAGCAGTTGTCCAATAAGCCAATCAAATCATGTTACTCCCCTACTCCATAAACTACAGGACTCCCTATTGCCACCAAAAGCAAATATAAAATGCTTCATAACCTAGCTCCCTTCTACCTTTCCAGTCTTCTCACACCTTATTCTTCAATACATACTCTTCAGTCTAGTGGCACTGGCCTCCTTGCTGTTCTACAAACAAGACTCAATCTTTGCCATTCTGTCTGAATAGTCCCCATGCCTGGAAAGCTCTCCTTCCTCTACTCTAACTGACTTCCTTTAGTCACAATTAAAATCTCACCATCTCAAGGAAACTTCATATCTCTTCCCAATTCCAGTGCCTTCCATTTGTTAATCATTCCATATTTATCCTGAATATAGCTTGTTTGCTGTATATTTGTTTGCATGTTATATTCCCCATTAGATTGTAAGCTCCTTGAAAGAAGGGACCATTTTCGGCTCTTTATGTCCTCCCAACACTTAGCACTCTTCCAGGCTTATAGTAAGCATTCACTTAATGTTTATTGATGATGATGGTGAGGAGAAGGAGGAGGAGGAGGAAGAGAAGGATGAGAGTGGAACTCAGGAGAGGAAGGCTAGATACACAGTCAATAACTAAACATGTATTAAATGGCTATTTTGTACCAGGCACTGTGCTAAACACTGTGGATAGGAAGAAAGGTAAAAAAAAATCCCTGCTCACAAGGAGCTCACAGTCTAATGAAAGAGACAACATTCAAAAAGCTGTGTTCAATCAAATTATAGATAGGATAAGTTAGAGATAAGCCATAGATTATGTAGATCTGGGAGTCATCTGCATAAATGACAGCTGGCCTCATGGGATATAATGAGTTCAATGAAGTGAAAGTGGTCAGAGAGAAAAGAGAGTCTGGTATAGAGTGCATGGAGTTCATCCGTAGTTAAAGGGTCTGACACAGATGATAACAGCAAAAACATTGCAGAATAGGCAGATAGGTGAGAGGAGGACCAGGAAATAACAGCATCACAAAAACCCAAGAGGAGAGAGTGTCCCTGAGGAGAGTGTGGACACAGGTGTCAAATGCAGCACATAAGACAAGAAGGACAAAGATTAAAAAAAGATCTTAGTCTGGGGACTAAGAAATAATGGTCATTTGGGAGAGAATTTTCAATTGAGTGACGAGGTCAGAAACCAGATTCTGAGGGTTGAGAAATGAAAAATGTTGAGATTGATAGTGTAGACAGCCTTTTCTAGGACTTTGTGAAAGGAAAAAGAAATATAAGATGATAGCTTGAGGAAATGTAGGATCAAGTGAAAGTTTGGTTGGTTTGTTATTTGGTTTAGTCTGTTTGTTTTTATTAAGGAAGGTGGGATAATCTGGGCACCTTTGTAATCTTCAGGGAAGGAGTCAGGGGATGGGGGATGATTAACAATTAAAGAGAGTGGGCCTAAATCAGGATGCAATCTGCCACAAAATGGAATTTGAGAACAGAGACTATTTCTTGGTCTTTGTCTCCCAGAGCTTAGTACAAATCCTGGTATATAGTAAGCTCTTAATAAATGTTGAATGAAATTCAATGTATTCAGAAAGTCAACCCTTGGCTCCAGCATATCCATCACCTCATTTGCCTCTTAGGTTGGCTTAAAATCAGCAAATTTGGAGTCATCAATTTCACTTCTTAATGACCTGGCCATCGCCAGGAGTTTTATTCACACAGAGAAGACCCAATTCCATTGGCAGATCAGAAAGGACCTAGCTGAGCCATTTTTCCTCTAGTACCTCCCTGCTGTATCCATCAAATGAAACATGAAGCCATTGGCAGGCAAATGTAACTGAAGAGATGTTACAATGGTTGTTGACAGGTTGCCAGTGCCCACATTACTATAGCCATAATTCATGCAAAACAAAGGACTTTCAAGTCCTACTTAAACCTGATTGAGCTAAGTGTTTTCATTAAGGGGCCCAACTCTGACACTGTCCAGGCTCCCAGGGGAAGGAGAATTTATATAGCATGGTCATGACCTGGCATGCAAAGGAGACTACATATTCAGCTAGGAGCTACTCAGGCAAGGATGAATTGTCAGACCCTAGTGCATAGTAGGCTTCTTATATCAGGGAGAAACATAAGCCCTAAAAGAAAACAGATATGGATACAATAAATAGAGTCCTGAGATACAAATCCATAAGCCTTAGGTTCCAATCTTGCTTCTAACACTTACAAGGTGTGTGACCTTGAATCTCTCTGAAGATCAGTCATCTGATAGTGATACCTGTGTTACCTAGCTACCCAGCAATCTTCCATTAAGTCACATTTATTCCTCCAAAACTTTAAAGCACCATGTCAGTGTCAGTTTTATTGATATGGCTTAGAGCAGGAAGGCTGATGATGCCAGGGTCAACAGTGGGGGTCTAAAAACAAGTAGAGGAGGGTAATAGAACTGATTATCGTAAGATTAGTTACTGAATTCTGGAAATACAGGATAGGAATATGAACCATAGGGATCCAAAGAGGTAGAAAAATAAAGTGAAGTCAGGAGTCATAGACATGGTATAAGGGCAAGATTCTAGGGATGTGTGCATCCAAAATTAAATACAGAGAGAGAGGGAGAGAGAGGGAGAGAGAGAGAGAGAGAGAGAGAGAGAGAGAGAGAGAGAGAGAGAGAGAGAGAGAGAGGATAAGATAGGTTGGGATGGGATAGGACAGGATAAAATGGGATAGGATAGGATAGGATAAGATAGGATTGGATAGGATAGGATAGGATGGGATAGGATAGGATAGAATATGATAGGATAGACAGATAGGCAGATGGATGGAAGGACAGATAGACAGGTAGGTAGATAGATCAATAGATAGATAGATAGATAGATAGATAGATAGATAGATAGATAGATAGATAGATAGATAGATAGACAGATAGACTGACTAAGATAGAGAGATGGACAGAGACAGATAAATAAATTGATAGAAAAACATAGATACAGACTAGATAGCTAGGTAGGTGAGTAGATAGATAAATAAGGGTATTTCAAGAGAGAAAGTTGATGATAAGAATTTGGAGAAATCCAGGGGGAGTGGAACAGGGGTGGGTGGGGTGGTGTTGAGCATGGATGACCCCGGGGCTTTTCGTGCAAAGACAAGCTCATCCCAAAATACATCTAAGCCATATCTCTGCTGTAAGACTGGAGGGACAGTATTTTCCCTCATTGGGTTTCAGTTTCCTCATTTGCTAAATAAGGGAGTTGGACTTGAAGCCTTGTAAGGCCCCATACAATTCAAACCTTCTGTGATTCTATGCAAATCCCCCTAGCAGATAAGATTTCCTGGGACAGTAAAAAGGGCCCAGGAGTCAGAAATGGAATATTTGGGGTCCAGACCTGCTACTATTTTGTCAAGTCAGAGTTCTGGGGTTAGAGACAGGAGCTTCTCCATTAAAATCTTGCCTCTGACACTGAACATTTGTGTGACCTTGGCCTAGTAACAACCCTTATGGTCCATAGTTTCTTCATCTGTAAAATGATGAGGTGGAGCTAGAGGAGACATGAGACCTCTCCTAAACCTAATCTGACTATATAATCCTTAATATATAGGATATATATTATATACTATATACTATATATAGTATATCTATGTACTATATATATTATATAGGACATCTATTATACCCTATATACATACATATATAATATATAGTAATACCCTTATTTATCTATTTACCCACCTACCTATCTAGTCTGTATCTATGTTTTTCTATCAATTTGTTTATCTGTCTCTGTCCATCTCTCTATCTTAATCAGTCTATCTATCTTCTCTGTCAAATGATGGGGCAGGACTCAATAGCCTCTGAGATGCCTTTTACCTCTAGTTCCATAATTCACCTTTTTTGCCCCATTTGTTCAGTGACCAAACAGCCGCCTTTGAAGCTTTGAGCTAGCATGCTCGCTCTGGTGCTCACTGATCTCTCTCTCTGAGGACAACTTCCCAGTACAGCAACTGTTATCTGTGCCAGAAGCAGCTTGGAGCTTGGAGCACAATGGTGCTGAAGGTCTGAGACTGAAGTTTAAACCAGAGACTAAGCTAACAAGGGAGGGAGAGAAGAATGAGGGAGAAAGGGAGGGAGAGATGGAGAAGGAGAGGAAAAGACACAAAGAGTGAGAGAACATCAGAGACAGGGAGGGGAAGGGAAGGGGGGGAAGAGGAGGTGATTGTCATCCCAATTCTCACTTGGATCCTTCTCAAGGTAGTAAGAAGACATCTGAGCCCAGTTTAAATTCTTGAGTTCCAAAGCATATGTTAAAAAAATAGCAAATAAATAAGCATAGGCTATAAGATCATAGGACTTTAGAATTAGAAGGTAATTTATGGGATCCATGGATACAGAGGCCCAGAAGTGGGAAGTGACCTGTCCAAGGTACTAGTTACTGACAAGACAGAGACAGGAACCCAGATATCCTGATTCTCAAACTTTTCTGCTATACCATACTTCCCTTTGGTTCTTCTCATATGTGGAAACTTTCCAAACAGCTAGCAGAGATACCCCAGAGATACCTCTCTGGATAAATAAAGCTTTTTAGTATTAGCATGTACTTACTTAATCAGCTCTTATGAAAGGCAATTACAGAATAGTTAATGAAAGTCATTTATATCAGGCTTTAAAGTTTATAGCTTCTCTTTCTTGCATAGGCTGATTCCCAGAAAAAGTCATCAATACACATTGCTTCCATTTCCTCAACTTCCAATCATGTTTCAATCCCTTACAATCTGCCTTCTGACCCAATAGTTTGACTAAAACTACCCTCTCCAAGGTTACCGATGACTCTCAATGGCAATGAATTCTTTTTCTCCACTTGACATATTTACCAATTGGTCATGTTTTACACCATTGCCCTATTGGACACTGTTTTCCCTTAGCTCCTAGGACTACTTTCTCTTAATTCTCTTCTTCCCTGACAGACATAAATTGACACGAGGTTTTTCCTGATCTTCTCAAGGGCTGCTTTTCCCCTCCCCCAGAATTTCCTTGTATTTCTTTTGTTATATTTTGGGCAATCTTTCATGTGTATGTTATCACATTTGGTCACACAGCGAGATAATATAAGTAAATGAGGTAATAAAATTAAACCACACATACATGTATATTTGCCATTTATGTATATGCTTACTTACATTATTTCATTGAGTCCACACAACTTTCTTGTGAGATAGGTGCTATTATTGAGATAGGTGCTATTCATTTCAGCATATTGACTGCTTAAAGCTTTTGTCTTTGTATTCCTAACACCTAACACAGGGTTTGCTCATGGTGAGCAATCAATAAATCCATATTGAATTGAAATGAATTTACAAAATTCTTACTTATTTTATTTGTTTTCCTCAACAACATATAATCCAGTCCAACCTGTAAGTGATATAAGAAAAATGATCCCCATTTTATAGATTATGCTTGGGTCTCAAAGTGGTAAAGGCACTGGTTCAGAGCCACATAGCTAGAATATGACCTAGGCAGAATTGGAATCCAGGTTTCATGATTCTAAAACTGTTCTTTCCCCTGCACCACATTGCTGTTCTCCTAGTAACTCACCTAGTATTCCATTCAGAAATTAACAAAACTACTCACAGTCTTATCTAAGTAAAGACTTCCTTTCTCTTCAGATCTCTGCTTTCCCTTACACATGACATTGTATCTCCCACCTCCGTGCCTTTGCTCAGACTATCCTCTATGCCTAGAATGCTCCCCCTTATTTCTTAGAATCACTGACTTCCTTCAAGGCTCAGAAACATCAAGTCCTAGAAGACCCACATACATATAGCTGCTATTACCCCCTCCCCAAAATATTCTCTCTCTCTCCCTCTCTCTCTCTCTGTCTCTATATATGCATATATATATACACATACACATATATACATATATCATATACATTGTATGTGTGTATACATGTGTATGTATATGTGTGTATGTATGTAGGATGTATGATGTGCATGCATACTCTTTCTCCCAATTCAATGTAAGATCCTTGAAGTCAGGGACTTTTTCATTTCTATATTTATATTTCCAGTTTCTGATACATAGTAAGGACATAATAAATGCTTTTCAATTGATTGAATGATTAATTAATCAATTATTAGCTTCTTCAAAGGAAGAACTGTTTCATTTCTGTATTTACATCACCAGCACTTACACAGTGTTAGCAGGTGTTTAATGTGAAATTTTGGGGTGTTGGTTTTTTTTTTCATTGTAAATAATATTTTATGTTTTCCAATTACAAGTAAAGATAGTTTTCAACATTCATTTTTATAAGATTTTGAGTTCCAAACATCCCCCCTCCCTCACTCCCTCACCTGCCCCCTCCCCAAGATGGCAAGCAATCTGATATAGGTTATACATGGGCAATCATGTTAAACATACTTCCACTTAATACAAGCTTTTTGAAAGGTTGTTCCCTCAGCAACCTAAAATGGCTCCTTAGATTCCAAGTCCTCTAAACAAAAAGCTTTTTGTCTACTGGTGGTGCCTCTTTGGATTTGCCTGGCTTCTCAGCCTTGCTCCAGGGTAAAGCTTTAGAATTTTTAACTTAGAGACATTCATTAGGCATTTGAGGCCAATCTTTGTCATTTGCAAAGATTGTCTATATTATGGGTATAATCCAGTCCAACCAAGCATTCAGTTGGGTAATGGAGTTCCCAAGTAATAATATCATTAGAAACTCAATATGAGTCAACAGAATGATATGGCAGGCAAGAAAAATAAATTGTGATCTTTGAGTCAAGAGATATATGATTTAGCAATAAGTTGGTGATTGACCCATTCCACATTTTAGGAAGGGCATTGAGGAGCTAGAGACTGTTCACAGGAAGGTGAACCACTATGATGAATGACCTCAAGTGCATGTCACATGTTGATTAACTGAAGAAACTGAGGGATTTTAATTTATAGAAGAGAAGATAGTGAGGGATATAAAATCTGCCTTCAATTATTTGAAAGGCTATCAGAGGGCACAGAAGAAGGATTAGATTTATTCTATTTCTCCTTTGGGTAGAGATCAGAGCAGCAGGCAGAGTTTTTGTTGTTATTCAGTCATTTCAGTCATATCAAACTTTTCATGTCCTTTTGGGCAGTTTTCTTGGCAAAGTAGTTTGCCATTTTCTTCTCCAGCTCATTTTACAGATGTGAACACTAAGACAAAGAGGGTTAAGTGACTTGCCCAGAGTCACGCAACTAGTAAGTGTCTAAGATCAGATTTAAATTCAGGTCTTCCTGACTCCAGTTACAGAGCTCTATTCAATGGACCACCTAGTTGCCCAGTAGAATTTACCAATGAGTAAATTCAGGATTTCCTCAAGAAAAATTAATAAATGCATAAAGTAATAAAAATGTGAAATGGCCTGCTTTTTGCATGGGAGAGGTCTTAGGACAAAGAGGTCTTTCACCTGAACAAGGTTCACCTCAGCAGGACTGGACTATCTCCTCCAACTTAATTCTATTCATAAGCAGTATTAGGAATAAAAAGAAAATAATAACAATGGTCATTTCTTCATGGAACTTTTATTTTACAGGAAGTGGGTATGAAGTAAAATAACATGTTTATGGATATATGAAGAGTGAGGGGAGAGAGAGAGAGAGAGAGAGAGAGAGAGAGAGAGAGAGAGAGAGGAGGGAAGGAGGGAGAGGAGAGAGAAGAGGGAGGGAGGGAAGGAGGGAGAGAGAGAGAGAGAGAAGGAAGGAGGGAGGGAGGGAAGGAGGGAGAGAGAGAAAGAGAGAGAGAGAGAGAGAGAGAGAGAGAAGGAGGGAGGGAGGAAAGGAGGGAGAGAGAGGCAAAATAATGCTAGGAAAAGCATTAACAGTGGGAGATAACAAAAATGTCTCATGTAGGACACTGCACTTAAACTGAACCTTATGTCTAAGTAGATATTCCAAGAGGTAGAAATAAATAGAAAAGGAGTTCTAGGCATTGGGTATGATCTATGCATAGGTAAGAAGGGAGGTGAGGTCTTCTACACATATAATGACAAGACAACTAGTTTGGCTGGAATGTGGACAGCCTTGAGACAGATTGTAATAGTCAAAGAGAAGTTTGTATTTTATCTATCTACAACAGGGAGCCACTGAAGGTTCTAGAGAAAGGGACTGATGCAGACAGCCAATGATATAGGAATACCAATTTGGCATTTGTATGGATCTTATGTTGGAGATGGGAAAGAATAGAGGCTAGAGACAAGGTGTGGATGCCACTAAACAGTAAGCTCAAGAATCTCTTCAAATCAGCAAATTAAGAAAGAAATAAACCTGATTTGTGAAGTTAGGTTTTAAAAGGTTGCTTTGTCTTTGTTTTTGTTTTTAATTTTTTGGGGGGAGGGGGGTTGTTGGGGTGTTTTGGGGGGGTTGGTTTTTTTGCTGTTGTTTTTGTTTTTTTTCTACTAAGGTCCCTACCTCATAATGAAGCAAGTACTTAAAATGCAAACTAAGGCTCTTTGAATCTCAAGCTCATCTTTGTCCAACAATGTTTAAAGAAATAAATTGGCAGGAGAAAAGATCCAGGCCCACCAAATTGCAAATATTTGCATATTCCATCACAGTCATCAAGTTTAAGGCCTTGGATAGCTCAAGCTCATTCTCTTGGCAGATATAAGATAGACCACTCAGGGGATGAGTTCACATCATCACAGAATCTTTGAGTTGGAAGCCTTAGCCCTTCCAATTTCCTATAGCCAATCCATAGAGAGGATTCCTGTGCCTAAAGAATCCTCTCTACTAAGGCTCCAACAAGTGGCCATCCAGTCCCTGATTCCAACCTCTTCTAAAGGAGACTCATTGCTTCCATGAGGAGTCCATTCTACTATGAGAAAGCTCCAATTCTTAGAAGACTTAGTTTGCTTTCCCTGATGTCAAATCATCATCATCATATTTGTAATCACCATTATATCATCACCACCAACACCATCATCATCAATAATAGCTATCATTTATGTAGCACTTTGCCTATGGGCAACTAGGTGGCACAATGGATAGAGCACTGGGCTTGGAATCAGGAAGCCTCATCTTCATGAGTTCAAATATGGCTTTAAACATTTATTAGCTGGGCAAGTAATCTAACCCTGTTTGCTCAGTTTCTCATCTGTTGTTATTTGTCCTTCCTCCTTGAAGAGGACCATGGCATCAGGGAAATGATGCCATGACTTGCAAATGAATTGGATTTAAGTGAAGGAAGGCTATGCAAGGTCACCAGTCCCATTTCCTCCCACAGAACCATCTGGGTCCAATGGCAAGATATAAATCTGAAAGACTGAAGGTGGCCCCCTCCTCATCTGTAAGATGAGCTGGAAAAAATAAATGGAAAACTATTCTAGTATCTTTGCCAAGAAAACCCCAAAAGGGGTCACAAAGAGTCAGACATGATTGAACAACAACAATAAATTACGTATGTTATCTTGTTTGATATTCACTGCAACTCTGTAAAGTAGGTGCTATGAATATTTACATTTAACAGATTCAAAAACTAAAACTGAAAGAGGTTAAGTGACTTGCCCAGGGTCACACAACTGGTAAAGGCCTCATGTAGAATTTGAACTCAAGTCTTCTTGATTCCAAATCAAGTACTTTATTCATTGCACCACCTAATTGCAACTTCCCCATTACTACTCCTTCTGTCATCTAGAGTCAAACAGAACAAGCTTAATCCTTCTTCTTAGGAGTTTTCTCTTCTCCTGGCTAAACATCACTTATTCCTTCACCTGATCGTTCCTTGGCATGGGCTCTTTGTGCTCCATCATCCTAGTCCCCTTCTCTGGATATTCTCCCAATTTATCTATTTCTTTTCTAAGCTGTGGCTCTTAGAACTAATCTCAATATCCTATGTGTTGCCTACTTAAGCTAGAGGGCAGCAAGATTACTGCCTTTCTCACGCTGGACAACATCCTTCTCCTAATTCAACCCAGTATCCTGTTACTTCCCTATGGTTGCCAAATCACACTGTTGATTCATTTGAAAATGTCCTGCAAATACTAGGTGTTGTTATTTCAAGCTCCAACCTGAATCAGCATCAACCTTGATCTGCCAGGAGATTCATCCTGGGAATTTCAGTGCCAGCAAGGGGGTGATGAAAAAAGAAGTGACTTTGAAAAGAACAGAATTGGCATGAACCAAAGGCCCTTCACCATCCTTTTTAATGATCACCTTCCTTTGGAACGCCCTCCAGCTTCTCAGTGAACTTTCTAAACTCTGGTGCTCAGCCTTGGACACATTCATGCAGATAGAGTCTAACGAGGACAGCTGTTTCTATCACCACCTCCTAATTTCTCAACACTTGCCTTGTATCTGCCCCCTAAGATAGCACTAGGAAAAGATAGCATTAGAAAAACTCCAAGTGCCAAACCTCCAAGTAGTCAGTGGTCTCCAAGGTATTGTTGGTGTTGTTGTTGTTGTTTTAAGTAGTCAATTCTCAGTTGTCTGCATATGGATTTTTCACTCAGGAGATTGGAGCAAAGGTATTTCCATACCCCTGGTGCCCACTTTGGTTCCGGGTGTGTTGTCAGTGGGTGCATAGGGAACGCACACTGATTGTAGCATTAGTCTGGGCAGAGCATAGAAAGGAAGGAAAATCTGCAGGAATGATCATGTCATACATTCCAGCTTTGGTAAAAGCATGAATATTGCCACAGTGCGTTATGTCCAGCACCATTGGGAATGATTCCCTTCCCTCAAGTCAATTTTCCAGATAATTGAAACTTAATTGTAGTTACATGCAGTTGTAGGTAGTATTGGGTTTGGAATTTACATGATTTGAGTTGAAACCCTATCTTAAACACTTATTAATGGTATGACCCTGGAAAAGTCACTTAACCTCTCTCAGTCTGTTTCCTCATCTGTAAAATGAGACAGTGATAGCACCAACCTCCCAGGCTATCAAAGGATCAAATGAGGTCGTATGTGCAAAGGACTCTGCAAGTCATGAAGTGCCCCCATAAATGCTAGCTATGATTATAATTATCATAATGCCTCCCATTTGCTTAGTGTAAAGTCAGCAAGTGCCTACTTAGTGATAAGTATTGTTTTAAAACCTGGGAATACAAGGAAAGAGTTTGTGCTACCAAGGATCTCACATCCTAACAGGGGAGACAAAAGACAAAGTTTAAATGGCTAGGTTCATCTAAAGTATGTTCAGGGTAGATAGAAGGTAACCTTAGAGGGAAAGGTACCTACAACTCATGGAAGATCTTCCTTGTGGAAGGTGGGATTGGAACCAAGTACAAAGGAATCCAGTAGGCAAAGTTGAGGAGGGAAACATTTCAGGTGTAGGAGAAAGCCTGTAAGAAGGCAGATGTGGTGCCATGGGAAACAGTAAGTAGGCCATTATTTCTGGATCATGGAGGATGTGCACAGTAACTAAGGACAAGAAAACTGGAAAGGTGGGAAGGGACCCAATTATGAAGATGTTTAAGTGACAACAGGAGGTTTTGCATATGATTCTGGAGTTAAAAGGGAGCCACTGGGGTTTTTGAGTAGGAGGATGACAAGGTCAGATCTATACTACAGAGAAAATTGCTTTGGCTGAGGAGTAGAAGGTAGACTAGAGAGAGGAAAGACTCAAATCATTGAGACCAATTAGAAGGCAATTGTAAAAGGTGAGAAATGATAAGGATGTGAACTAATTGGTTCACCTGAACTAAAGTGTTAGTTTATCTGAGTGGAGAGAAAGGAGATACAGGAGAGATGTGAAGGCAGAAAAAAACAGGTGTTGATGGGGATTGGATGTTTGGATTGGGTATAGATGAAAAGTCAAGGATGAGGCCAAGGCTATGAACCTTGGGAAATTGTGCTATGCCAAATAGTAATAAGGAATGTCAGTCCATTCATTGGTGACCTCAATTCAAAGGAATTCAGCACAAATAGGAAAATATTTCAATTCTGGAATAGGAAATCTCAGTTCAAGACAAAATTTTGAAAGGGAAGATCCTTTCTCTGTTCCCTCCTTCCACTGATCATACATAGCATTGGAGAGAAAAAAAAAAGAACAGTAAGAGACAATGCATCCAACCTGGAGCAGAGAGAGATACATAAAGGACAAACATTAATAGTCAGTCAGTAAACATTTACAAAATGCCTACTATTTACCAGGCACTGTGCTAAATACTGGAGAAACCAAAAATAAATGCAAAAGACAGTCCCTGTTCTCAAAGAGCTCCCAATCTAATGGCAGAGAAAACCACAATCAAATATGTACAAATAAGTAATTACAGAATAAATGGAAAATAATGAGAGAAAACACTAAAATTAAGATGAATTGAGAAAAACTTCATGTAGAAAATAGAATTTTAGTTGGAATTTGAAGGAAACCAGGAGGTGAGCATGAGGGAATATTCCAGACATAGAGGACAACGAGCGAATATGTCAACTCAAGAGATATCCCTGGATCAGAGCACATGGCAGAGAGCAAGGAGGATTACAGAGACATTGGTCTTACTTTGTTTTTATTCTTTCAATTTACATTGTTTATCAGTTCTGGTAACTTTACTCTCCTTCAGTTCAAATAAGTTCCCTCTCCCATGTTATTTTCTGATATTTTATATGAATTATTCCTTCTTGAATGGCAATATTAAATCAACTTCATTTACAACAATCCATTCCCCAATGGAATTCCATTCTCTTTATATTTTTTTGCTATCACAAAAAGTGCAGCTATGATAGTGTGTGTGTGTGTGTGTGTGTGTGTGTGTATTAATGTCCCTCTGATAGCCCTAGGATTGGAGTGTGTGAGTTAATAGGCATAGGCATTTTTATTATTTTTAACATAATTCCAAATCCCAAACTCCTTTCCAGAATATGTGGGTCAATTTGCAGATCCAGCACTAAAGTATTGCAACTCTGCCTTTCTGCAGCCCATCCAGCATCAGGTATTTCCATCTTTTGTCACCATTGTCATTTTGCTGGGGATGAGGTAAAACCTGAGAGTAGTTTGAGTTTTCATCGATTTTAATAGAAATTATTTGGATCATCTGTTCATGTGGTTGTTAATGTTGTTTATGACCCTTATTTTGAGAACTGTTTGTTCATCTCCTTTTACCACTTATCTATTGGGAAAATGTTGATCTCCTCACGTGAATCCTTTCTTCATTAGTACAGTTCACATCTTCCCTATACTGTCCCATTCTGTCCAATTCCTGTCTATGTCTTTCAATAAGTGGCCCAAAAGTACTTTTATTAAGAATAAGAACCTGTGTATATAGTATGTTTGTGTCTACAAACATTTCCCTCACATCTAACACAGTATAAGGAAGATTTTTCCATCCTACAGAAGAGAAAGTTGAGATTCACAGATATAAAGTGCATGAATGATGATAACTAACTTTGGTACAGTGCTATATTTGAAAAGTGTGTTGTTAGTATTAAGTTATTTGATTGTCCAAAACACCCCAATGAGGGAGGTATTATCATTGTTTTTGTTATTGTTATAATTCTCATTCTTCCGATTTTTCCGGTAAGAAAAGTGTGACCAGGGGGCGGCTAGGTGGCCCAGTGAATAGAGCACTGATCCTGGGGTCTAGAGACCTGAGTTCAAATTCAGCTTCAGACACTTAACACTTATTAGCCATGTGACCTTGGGCAAGTCCCTTAGCCCCAATTGCCCTGCCTTCCCCCCTCCAAAAAGAAGGAAGGAATAAAGAAAGAAAGAAAAGAAAAGAAAAGAAAAGAAAAGAAAAGAAAAGAAAAGAAAAGAAAAGAAAAGAAAAGAAAAGAAAAGAAAAGAAAAGAAAAGAAAAGAAGAGACCAGGATAAGCAACCTGTCCAGGATCAGAGAGGGAATAAGTGTGTGAGATAGGATTTGAATTTAGATCTTTGTATCCTACCCACTAAGTCACCTCAAATTAAGAAGCAATCCAGTGTAAACACAGGAATACCTATTCAAATCCAAACCCAGGTCTCTCCCTACTACATCAGGCTATAAGAAAGAATGCTCATCTTTAAAATTATTTTTAAAGATTTTAAATTAATTCTTGGATGGAAATTCCCCTAAACTACATGGTACACTTCTGCATCGCAATGTGGGGAATCTGCATTAAGTGGGAACTGACTCTCACAGGACACAGAGCTTTTCTACCTCAATGACCCGGAGCAAGGTCCCCTCTATGGGCCTCAGTTTTCTTCTGTGTTTTTAATGTTGTAATATATCTATTCCAGCATGATTTCCAAGGCCCTTTTTAGCTCTAAATATTATTAACCTAAGTGCAATTTTTCATAGTAATTATGTTTTATGGAAATTCCTTTAAAATATATTACTTCTCTACATATAGCCAACTAATATATTTTTTGATGACTTAAGGCCATTGCTATGAATGCCAAATATCTTACTTAGCTAAGTTCTTTGCCCTTGGGGACTAATCTTGGATGTGTGGCTCTTTGCTACTGTTCTAAATGGCTACAGACAGCTGTCTGTGCGTTACAGCTTTTTTTTCACATTTTTACACTTTTTCTGTCTCCCTTGACTCAGATATCACTGCTTGCTATTGTAATCATACTTATCTCTACTAATCTGACCACCTTCCTGCTTCTAGTCTCCTATGGGCTTGGAAAGCAGACAACCAAATTGGTTAGAATTGTGTCCAACATAAGACAAGCTGGGAGAGAGATTGTGCAACCCTTCCTTGGAGCTCTCTTGTTTGAGCTCTGTGACAATTTCTGGAGCTTCCCAGAGACTTTTGTTTTGCTTTATTTTTTGAAATTTTGAATCACAGAATTGAGACCTAAAAGGACATTAGAAACGATCTAGTCCTGCTTTGTTATTTTACATATGAGGAAATTTAATCCAAGAAAAGATAAATTACTTGCACACAACCTCACATAAGGGTCAGACCTAGAATTTTAATGTAGATACCCCAACTTAAAACACAGGTCACTTTCCAATAAGCCAGGGGTGGGAAAACTGTGGGCTTAAAGCCACATGTGGCCCTCTAAGTCTTCAAGTACAGTCCTTTGACTGAATCCAAATTTCTAGTTTGGACTTGAGGATCTAGAGTACCACATGTGGCCTTGAGGTTGTAGGTCCCCCCCCCCCCGCAATGAACCACACTCTGTCTGGATTCCCCCAAACTGAAGCAATCTGGGGCTGTTTGGGAACTCTATACTGCTAGCCTTACTCCATTCCTGCAGGCAGCACATTGAAAGTTAGCTACTGGAGTCTTATCACTTTATTCCTGTATTTTTCTCTAAGTGTTACATGCCTGCTCTTCTTTCCAAGCAAGGGCATTTCCCAGGTGCAGAGATATTCAAATAGTAGCTGAAAGACCTGGGACAGCTCTTCATGCATGGCTGTGGCCATTTTTGCAGATTGTTACCACTTGGAACACTTAGGAATTTGGGAAGCAATGTGAAAAATAAACCACCCTTGTCTGACTGATAATGACTATTTTTTAACTCCATAAGGGAAGGACCATCAGTGAAAGGTTCTCAGGATGAGACAGGATGGCAGATGTCATCTGCTTCAACCTGAACAAGAATCTTTTAGAACTAAAGGGTTCATAAAGCCTCTCTCTGATGACCTCTTAGTGGAGGGATCCCACTACCAGAAGAGGTGACACATCTGACTTTGAGATAAACTCAAATAGAAATAAAGTCCACTAATCCACACATAAGGATCTCTGTGGGCCACATATTGACTTAGTTTTAAAATGTCATATGATCGGGGGGGCTAGGTGGCACAGTGAGTAGAGCGCCGGCCCTGGAGTCAGAAGGACCTGAGTTGGGATCCGGCCTCAGACACTTAACCCACACAAAGAAGAACCTAGCCATGTGACCTTGGGCAAGTTACTTAACCCCAATTGCCCTTTAAAAAGGGGCGGCTAGGTGGTGCAGTGAGTAAGAGCGCTGGCCTCGGAGTTGGGATGACCCGAGATCAAATCCGGCTTCAGAAAATGAGCACCCACACACAAATAATGACTAGCCGTGTAACCTTGTGCAAGTTACTTAACCCCAATTGCTTAAAAAAATAGTCATATGATCTATGTTTTATTTTATTTATTTATTTTGATCTGTTTATTTCATATGTTTAAATATCTCCCAATTACATTTTAACTTGGTCTGCAGTGGCAGGAATATTGTCAGCTATAGAACCATCATATTCTCTTGTTATCAAACAAATGCATACAGTATTTTCCTTCTTGCTATCTTTACTCACATGGTTTTCCTGACCTGGAAAACCCTGACCTAATTTCTGTGCCTCCTCTTCCAGATCTTTGCCACCAAGCTCTGATTTCTTCTCCCCCAAGGAATCTTGCTGGACTACTCCAACCCAGAATAATGCTTCTCTCATCTCCTAGGAACATGGATTCTCCATCCCACTCAATTAATATTTGCTATAATGAATGGGCATTTCTATGACAATGAATTTTACTTGTGTTTTTCTAACATGGGCAAAGCATAATGGAAAGAGCATCAGACTTGGATTTAGGAGAGATCTGGGTTTGAATCCTACCTCCTAAAATAATTGTGTGACCTTGGATATAACCTCTCTGGCATCCATTTCCACAACTCTAAAATGAGAGGATTGGATTCAAGGATCTCATATGTACCTTCCATCTCTAAATATATAATTTTGTGATCCTATGACCATGAACAAGTCATTTTGTCTCTATGAGTTTCACTTTTCCATCTGTAAAAAAAGAAGAAAAATATTTCATGTCATACTAGGCTAAAGTGAGTAAACAATTATCTATAAAATTATAGCATTGGGATGTTTGTAAAGTCCCTTCAATCTCTTGTCCAGAGGTCTTACCTTTTTTCTGAATTCTGAGCCCCTTAGGCAGTGTGATGAAGCCTATGGGACCCTTTCTCAGATAAATATTTCTAAATGAATAAAACACAAAGCATTATAAAATAAATCAGTTGCTTAAATGAATTTATCAAAATACAAAATAAACTCATGGAACCATGCTCTAGTTCTATAGAATGATAAATAAGAATAGAATTTATATAGAACTTTAATATTTATAATGCACTTTACACATATTACCATGTGATTTTATGATAGCATGTAAGGATGAACATTAGTGTGTACTTACCCATATGCCATCTCAGGTCAATGGAGAAAATGAGGTCATGTATATAAAGAATTTTGAAAACCTCTAAGTACTACAAAAATATCTGTCAAAGATTATTTGCAATTTTTTTCCAGGGCAGAGAAGTACCAGTATGGAAATTCCTGCCACAGCCTTTATTATGCTCCTGGTCCTGTTCCTGGCTCTTGGACATCAAGCCACAGGTGCATTCCCCAGTCCCTAGACTTTATTTCCTCTTCCTCCAATAGGATGTAAGCTCCCTGAAACAGTGACTTCTCCAATTTTTTCTTTGCATCCTCAGGACCTAGCAGAGTACCTGACACCTAGGACTAAATGAATGGGACACTTAATGAATGTATATTGACCAGTAAATGGACTGGTAGATAGATTAAACAAATAATAAATGAGCAGATAAACAGATGAGTGAATGAATGAAGTGAAAAACAAGTGATGGGATTTCCAGGTTCCATGGCAGATCAGAGAAGGAGGCATTTCAATATCTCAAGAATCAAACCAAGAAGGCAGCTATATAGTCTACTTCTGTAAAAGACTAGCCCTGCCTTTTAGAAAATAACTGTTCTTTATATACTTTTTAATCAAAAGAAACTAGGGGGAGCGGCTAGGTGGTGCAGTGAGTAGAGCATCGGCCCTGGAGTCAGAAGGATCTGACAGACACTTAATGCACACACAAACAAAAACCTAGCTGTGTGACCTTGGGCAAGTTACTTAACCCCAATTGCCTTCCAAAAAAAAAGAAAGAAACTAGGACTGAAAGGGACCTTGTATTACCATCTAAGGTGCTGGGAGCCCTGAAAGGCAAGGGTCCAGGGCAGGGTCTGCCTTGAAAGAATTTAACCACTAAAGCCTTCTGGTCAAAGTAGCCAAGTTTATTTCTGATCCCAATATAAGCACTCTTAGTGAGTCTGTCAAATTTGTAACACCAATATAAATGGGCCAGATTTTAAGAATCAGAGCATTTGATGGGGATAAAATTAGTATTTTTATACAGAAAGACTGTGGGAAGGTTTAGGTAGGATTAAGAAGGGGCAAGTAGCCTGGGGTGGGCCAGGTGCAGACAATGAGGGCCACAATGAAAGGGTCAGTTAAAAGAATTATTAAACTTATTAAAAATTATAAAAATTATTAAATTAAATTATTAAAATAAAAAAATTATTAAACTCCAGTGAATGCCAGAGATCTGTGTTCATGGGTTTTGGGGTCTAGGTCCCAAACACATAATCTTTTTATTTTCAGGGTCCAGCATGAATCCCAATCCCCATCACTTGGAAGTTATCTGGTCTCATCCTTTCATTTTTACAAATAAAAGCCTAGAGAGAAACTGAAGCCCAGAGAGAACCCACTTTCACACACAAAATTGAAAAGGTAGAGTGAGGATTAGAATTTCCTGACTCCTCATTCTCCTGGATGGTTGAATAAAGAATCTGTTAGCTTATTTGTAGTTCCTTTCAGTGGGTAGTTAGGTGACTCAGTGGATAGAGTCCCAGGAAGACTCATCTTCCTGTGTTCAAATCTGGCCTCAGACACATACTAGCTATATGACCCTAAGCAAGTCACTTAACCTTCTCTGCTTCAGTTCCTCATCTGTAAGATGAGCTGGAGAAGGAGATGGCCAAATAACTCTAGTATCTTTGCCAAGAAAACTCAAATGGGTCACAGACAGTTGGACATGACTGAAACACTAAACAACAACAAAGTCCTCTGAAGTAAAAACAGAGGTGAAGTCAAGGGACTTAAGAACAACAATAAAATAAAATAAAATAACTGGTACTCTTTCCCCTCTTTATCTTTACTTTCTCTTGGCCCAATTGATCCTTTTCTCAAGAGAAAAAACAGATGGAAAGCCATTTGAATAAGATATTCAAAGATGGCCAAAGATAGTAGCTATGATGACAGGAAATTGTGAAACAATAGCCAGGGACTTCATGAGTTTAATAATTCAAAGAACACACAATAGGGATGATTCTCTGAATGCTCAGCAAGCTCACCCTCAAGGGCCATCTCTACACCCTGGCCAGTGTTTAATGCTTTACTAACCCCTCTGCCCTATCACTCAAGAATCTACTGGATCTGGGGCTACCATGACAGTGACTGCTTCATCTTGTTTTGCTTTAAAGAATAATTTTGTTTGGTGCCCCATTTGTAAATAACACAATGAAATTAATCTGTGATGGCTAATGGTGCGTGAGCAGATTCAGAATTCCATCCGCTATTTATTGCTATCTGCACTTCTTCCCTGAATGCACCCTAGGACATGCATGCCAATATCTGTCCATACATAATGGGCAATTACCATGGGGCCATTTTTCAGGGGAGATGGACAAGAAATGAGGGGCAGTTGGACAATATAAATACTGCATCTGCGAAATGTCTTCTTAAAAACTATTGATTTTGTCTTCCCCGAATAGCATACTACAGGGAAACATTTTTTCTAATGCTTTCCAGGGGACCTGCAAGAAATCATTAGGGCTGGAGATCAGGGTTTTATGGGCCCTTGGAGGGAGAGTTTTAAATATGTGCATGAAATGTGAAAAGGGAGGACTTGACACCAAATACTCCTTGCTTTTTTTTAATTTTCCTATTTTTTTAATCAAGTATCTTCTTGTTAATTCAATTCTCTAGAAAATTAACCCAGAAGATGACTATAAGAAGCATGCTATTTAAAGAAATATTTTCTACAGATCATTTTTACAACCAATAACAATACAATGCTCTCCAACAGGAAGCTCAGTGGTATAGTAGATACAGCATTGTAGTTGGAGTTGGTAAGATTCAAATTCAAATCCTCCCTCCAATACTTATTAGCTATATGACCTGTGGGCAAGTCACTTAATCTGCCTCAAGTGCAGTTTCCCCACCTAAAAAATAGGAATAGTAATACTACTTACCTCCCAGGGTTGTTGGGAGGATTAAATGAGATTATATGTAAAATGCCTTACAAACCTTTAAGAACAATACAATGCTAGCAATTGTTACAAAATTTTGAATGCCTTTATATTTAAGGTGTGGAATCCTGAAGAATACGGAATTTCAGAGATCTTTGTAGTCAAACCCTTTCCCAAGTATCCCTAGTAGCAACCTTCTCAAAGCATCATTCAAATTAAACTTTGATTGACAGAGAATTCACACATCTCTTTCCACTTTTGTACACTTTGTACACTTTTGTACACTTTGAACTCCTGAAAGGTCTCCCCTTATACAGAGTGAAAATCTCTAATTCAGATCAAAAATTATAGATCACACTTTAAATTTCATTCATTAGACTCCATTCAATTCAATGACAGGAGTCTTTTTTTTTTAATTACAAAGCCACATTTGAGTAAAGGATCAAAATATGTCAAGTTCTGGACAAATAAAAATGGACCATGCCTTTTTGAACCAGATTTGTCTTGCCTGTGATCAGGGAGCAAGGTGAAACTGTTAGTACTGATGAGCTAACAAAGGCTGAAGAACAGCCAATAATAATCTCTGATGTATTATGTCTCTTAACACAAAGAATTATGCCTGTGGAATTGTTCCCAAAGACAATTTTCTGAATTCCATAATTCCAGTGATGTCCTTCACATTGCTGATCTGTTGAAAGAGAAACATATGGAATTACAAAGATATAACAGAAATCATTTTTTCACATGGATTACACAGCTTTATTTTACTAAGTTCAACTTCATGTAATTGGTAATTGTGTAGTTCTGTGTCATTGATTCATATATAAAATTTTATCATATGATTTATTACAAGTTTACTATTGAACATCACAGCTAATTAAACTGGCTTAGTAACTATTCATATTTAAATTAATTAGCTCAAGACAAAATATCATGACAATTTTTCATAAAATACCTCATTACTTAAAAGAAATGTATATATAATTTCAAATGTTTTATACTATACAGTAGAGGTATCACATTTATGGCCAATATGACCTATGAAATTCCAGAAGGAGACCTAAACAAATTAAAATGAAATTGGGAGGAGGTGGAGCCAAGATGGTAAAGGCAGGGACTCACCTGAGTTGTCCTCCAAATCCCTCCAAATACCTTTAAATAATGAGTCTAAAAAAAATTCTAGAGCAGTAAACCCACAAAAAGAGGGAGTTAAACAATTTTCCTGGCAACTTAGAAGATCTGCAGGAAAGGTGTGTTGCACCAGAGTGAGAGAGGAACACAGTTCAGAGTAAGCCCCATCTGAGCAAACTGGCCCCAGCAAACCAGGGGCAGGCCTTAGTAGTCACTGAATCAGCAGCAGCAGCAGCAGCCGCTTCCACAATTCTCAGCCCATAGACGATAAAGGGACAGAAAAACTGGGCAGAAGGAAATTACAGAGTTCTCTTTGCTGACACTGGGGGCAGGACTCTGTAGCTTCACCCATACTCATCCAGGTATGAGTAGCAATCCTACAGCAAGGAGGAGAACTAGTATACCAGAGCTTGTAGTCACAGTGGAACAGCAACCCCTGTCAAAGTGCCAGGGTAGAAAGGTCACTCAGATCAGAGCACAGACCAGGAGAGGAGTAAAGACCTCTTCTTTGATCATACCACCTTGGAAGAACTAAAAACTTACAGGTCCTTAGAAGTATCTTGGAAAACAGCTGCACAAAACCCCTGCAGCTTGGGACAGTATGCCCTCCACCCGGGAAGCAGAGCCCTACTTCATTTTTTGTATTTATTTTAAACCTAAAGCTAAAACTTAAATATACAAAAAGGAAAGAGACAAATTATAAACTTAAATACTAAAACTTAGATACAAAATAAGAAAAGGACAAAAAAAATCCATTGCCATGTGCACAGAAAAACATAAGAGAGAACTCAAAATATACAGCAACAAATTTCCATTTCCAGAAAACCTAATATAATAAATAGTATATATTGTATAGCCCTACTTTAACAAAGAGTTAAAAGTCAAGTAATAGATTGGGAAAAAGAGCAAACAACAGAAAAAAATTCTGACCATAGAAAATCACTATGGTAACAAGGAAGATCAAAATGAACACATAGAAGAAAACAAAATCAAAGCTCCTACACCCAAAGCCTCCAAGATAAATATGAATTGGAATCAGGTCATGGAAAAGCTCAAACATGATTTTAAAAATCAAGTAAGAGAAGTAGAAGAAAAATTGGGAAGAGAAATGAGAGTGATGCAAGAAAATAATAAAAAAAAAATGAGTCAAGGCAGGTAAGTGGGGCAGTGAGTAGAGCATTGGCCCTGGAGTCAGAAGGACCTGAGTTCGGATCCGGCCTCAGACACTTAACGCACACACAAACAAAAACCTAGCCATGTGACCTTGGGCAAGTTACTTAACCCCAATTGCCCTCCAAAAAAAAAAAAGCAAAAAAAATGAGTCAACAGCTTGGTAAAGGAAACAGAAAATACTGAATAAACAACACCTTAAAAGAACAGACAAGACTAAATAGTAAAAGAGGTTTTTTTTTTGTTTGTGTGTTTCTTTTTTAAGGCCAATGAGAAGAAGAATGCCTTAAAAAGCAGAAATGGTCAAATGGAAAAAGGGGCCCAAAAATATACTAAAAAGAAAAATACCCCTTAAAAAGTAGAACTAACCAAATGGAAAAGGAGGTCCAAAAACTCACTGAAGAAATTAATTCCTTCAAAATTAGAATTAACCTAATGACTTTATAAGAAACCAAGAAACAATAAAGCAGGCAGCTAGGAGGCACAGTGAATAGAGCATGGGTCCTGAAGTCAGGAGGACCTGAGTTCAAATCTAGCTTCAGACACTTAACACTTACTAGCTGTGTGACCCTGGACAAGTCACTTAACTCCAATTTCCCTCCAAAAAGAAAAAAGAAAAGAAAAACAAACAATAAAGCAAAACCAAAACATTGAAAAAATAGAAGACAATGTGAAATATCTCACTGGAAAAAACAACTGACCTGGAAAAAAGATCCAGGAGAGATAACTTAAAAATTATTGAACTACTTGAAAGCCACCATCAAAAATAAAAATAAAATTAGGAAATGTTTGACAAAATAAATGAAAATATAACATAGATAATGTAAATTTTTGGTTCTCTAAGTGAATATGCTGCCCATAGAATCCATTTGTTTCAGTTTGACACAACGGCTATACAGGATTTTTTTTTTTAATCATTCACAGTTGATTAAATATCTCAATTATAGTAATTTCTCCAAACCTTTGGGTATCAGGCCCTTGCAAAGGGACTCAGTTCCCTATTCCCCAGCCCATTCTTGAAGTACTGAGTTGAGCATTAGACTTGACATCAGGAGGGACTAGTTTCATCTTGACACATTTCCTAGCCATGGTGAGTCATCTGACCTCTCTCCCCCTCCTTTTCTCATCTACCAAATGGGGACAGCAATAGGACTTGATTTATCTAAGATCCCTCCTGGCCTCTAGCTCCATGGTGCTATGGCACTATTTGGGCTTGGTGCATCTTTTCCAAAACTATGATTGCACAAAAATGTAATATCATGTTATTATAATAATATGGATGTAAAGTTTTCCTGAGGTAGATTATTCTTATTATTTTTTTATCTATGTGTTCTTTCAAGAAACACAGAGCCTGATATGTTTTAGTCACTGGTGGAGGGGGCAGGGAAGAAATATAGTAGACTAGAGATTGCATTGTTAAGACTAGTGGAAAATTGGGGCAGCTAGGTGGCACAGTGAATAGAGGCCCTGTAGTCAGGGGGACCTGAGTTCAAATCCAGATTCTGACACTTAGCACTTACTAGCAGTATGACCTTGGGCAACTCACTTAACCCCAATTGCCTTGCCTTCCCCCTCAAAAAAAAAGTGAGAAATTGGGGCAGTTAGGTGGCACAGTGAATAAAGCACAGGCCCTGGAGTCAAGGGGACCTGAGTTCAAATCCCTCCTCAGATAGTTAACACTCACTAGCTGTGTGCCCTTGGGCAAATCACTTAATCCCAACTGCCCTACCTTTCTTCCTTCAAAGAAAAAAAGAAGAATAGTTGGAAGTGAAGGAATTTTTTTAAACACGACATTTTATGAGGACCTAGAAGAACCTGGGTCCCCTAGAAACAGTCTAATAAAGAACTAAAAATATAAGAGAAAGAACAATGATAAAGACAGTTAAAGAAAAATTGCTATGTGCTTCTTTATCTCTTCTAGGATTTAAAAAAAAAGAATTCTGAGGAAGATTTGAGTGGAGACAATCCAGGCTAGATGGATGACCAAAACTGTAAATAATACAGACCCAAGTCAGGAAACAAGGTCAGACCAGTGTCCTGGGCTCAGGCCCAAGTAGGTGGGGCAGCCAGGTCCAATAAGCCTCTCCCAAAGAACACCAGGAAATATAACCAGGGCAACACATAGACAGCACAGAGCATAAGCCCAGGCATCATAGAAGCTCAGCCCAAGGAACAGAGCAGGAGACAGGACCAGGCAGTGCTGCATCCAGGCAGCAAGACCCATAACCAGAGAAAGAGCCAGGGCAGCACATTCTTGCTAACCTGCTGGCACTCAGTTTTCTCAATAGTAAAATGAAGAGGTTGGGCAAGTTGACCACTGAGGTTGCCCCCACCTCTCTATCTCTAATCCTGTGAGCCTGTTAATTGTCTAAATACACCCCCATTGGTAAGTCAATTAACCCAAGATGTTGGATTCCCAATCCAGAGCTCTTCCTGCTGTACCCCAGCTGCCCTCATTACTATTTAATATGTGTCTGACTTGTCTCCCTAACTAGACTATAAGCTCCCTGTGGTCAAGGACTGGATCTCATTTGAGTGTGAGACAAATCAGATGCTCAGATAGGTGTGGATTTGACTGAAAGGAGGAGAGGTGAAATAAGAGGGAAAAGACAGGCTGTGAGAGGAAAGGGACTGCAAGTAGTTGCACTAGAGGAAGTCACAAGTGCCCGAAGAACATACAGCCTGCCTCCCACTGATCCTGGGTAAATTCAAGGATTCTCCTGCCCCTTTGTGGTGCCATAATAGTCTAGGTCCAGTAGAGGGCAGTCTCTGCATATTTAAGTTCATGGCATTGAAGGAGGTTTGTGTAAGAAAGGAACCAGGCGATCCGCCCATAGACAATGGAATTAAAATTGTCGAATCTTAGAGAACTTAAAGATATCTCTAAATCTAGAAAATCTAGAACAATTAATGTTAAAATTAGAAGGGATCTTAGAACATGGAATGTCACAGCTGGAAGTGACTAGAACACACGTTTTTAAGGTCCATGAAAACATACACACATACACACACACACACACACACACACAAACACACCAAACACAGATACACCCCCCAAACACATACACACATACACACCCAAACACACACACACACCCCAAACACATATACACACCCCAATACACATATGCACACACCTCACACATTCATACACAATCCTAACATGCATGTGCATGCATGCACATGTACATGTACACACTACACATACACACTACACATACACACATCCTTAACACATATAAACATATACAGACACATACACACACCCCGGACACATACACACAGATCGTTATCTATCTCATGTTTACATATCTACCCATCTATATATACACACATATATATGTATGTATAAGCATATTTAATATAATTAGCTTCTTTTATAATTCAATTTACTTTATGTTCTGAATTTTAAAATATTATTTCCAGAATTACTACACCTTGCTATGTTTTATTTCTTCTTCAGTCTAGCAACACTGGTTTCCTTTCTGTTTCTTGCATAGAACACTCCATCTAATGATTTTATACATTTTCACTAGCAATCCCCCAAGCCTGGAATTTTCACTCTCTCCTATCCCTATCTCCTGGTCACACTGGCTTCCTTCAAGTCTGAGCAAAAGTCCAACTCCTGTAAAAATATTTATCAAACCTTCTTAATGCTAATGCCTTCCCTCAGTGATTACCTCCAAGTACATATATGTGTGTAGGCATATATGTATATAGGTGTGTATTACATATATCACACATGTGTATAAAATCTTATTCATACATAGTTGTTTGCATGTTATCATATCCACTAGGCTCTGATCTTCTTTTTGTTTTTATTGTAATTTTTTTCTTCCTTTGTATCATACCTCAGTGCTTAGCACAATGTTTGGTACATAGTAAATAATCAACAAATGCTTGTTGACTTGGGAAGAAATCCATGGACATCATCAGATTGCCAAAGAGGTCCATGACACAAAAAGGTTAAGAATGTCTGCTCTAGAACAATAATTGTCGAAGTTGGAAGGGACCTTAGAACAAAGAATGTCAGAACTGGAAGGCACAATAGAACAATGAATGTCAAAAGTAGAAAAGATATTAGAACACATGTTAAGGCCAGGAAGGTCCTTAGAGATCACAAGATCACAGATTAAGAATTGGAAATGAAATTAATAGTCATCTATTTCAACCTCATCCCTTTCAAGATGAAACCAAAGACCAGAGAGGTTTGATGGATGTGTCTAATGTTACACAGAACAAAACAATGACAAAATTATTTTGAGTCAAGCTCTAAACCTTGTGCCTTAGAGTCTGGGTTCCCAATCCATTTCCATCAGAATTACAGATTTTTACCAGTACAGATTATCTAGATAAACCCCTTCAATTTATTAATTGGGAAACTGATGACCCAGAGAAAAGTAACATTGCCAAAACCATGTAAGTTGGTATAAGAGCTTGGACTGGAACCTGGGTTTCTAGATGCCTAGTCAAATACTCTTCCCATTATACTACCCTAGCCATCTACACCACTCATCCATCTAATAATCGTCCATCATGCAATTGGTGACTACAGGTCAGTTTTGGTTCCTTGCTCCTGAGTTGGTATTATTAGACTTTCCATCAAAGAAAGCTATTTTGGGACAGGACAAAATGACTTCTGAAGTTCCTTTTAGTCCAAAGGGTCTGTGATTATGCATACTCATCCATTTTTGGCACCTCTCAATAATCTCCAAGTAGCAAGGCCCATCTATGCTGGTCCCAGGTTTTCAAATGACTGTTTTTATCAGATTCCTTTGATGCAACTTGAGTTTTCAAAGCAAAATTATATTATTAAACACCTTTCACAAAATTCATTAGGTCACCAAATTTCAGAATTGGGAGGCACCTCATTTTAAATCCTGACAAAATAAATACTCTCCCAAAAGAGAAGACTCAGGAACAAGAGCTTGATAGCAATAAGATAACAATTTCATTGCCTTTCCATATTCCCTGTGTTAAAAACCTCAAGCACTTTATAGCACAGCCTAGTGCATAAGACTGTAACTCAAGAAGAAATTTCCAATAAATCAATCAACAAGCATTTATTAAGCACTTACTATATGACAAGATTTAGATGTCCAAAAATGGAATGTTCTACCTAATAAATTAGTAAAATCCTTGTTACTGGAAGTTTGTAATCAGAGGACTCATGATTAGTTTACATCAAAGCATTCCTGAAAATGCCCTTTTCAGGGTAGCTGATATCGAACCATATATTTTTTAGTCTATAAAGGCTTATGTGTCGGTGCTGAGAATGGAGAATGGTACTTTCAGAATGGTTTGGAGGCTCTGTGACTGCAGACATTTATCATAATATGGGTTACATTTCAGAGGAAAACAAAAATAGCTAACCCATACAAAAGTATTCCATGGTTTTAACTTTATCCATTTCTTCTTTTCTCTCACCAGAACAATGAAAAAGCAAGATATTTGGTTTGCATAGTAGGATCTGGTCCTTTTCCAGAGGTCCACTTGTTGAAGGTCAGCATTCTGTTGAGTCTAAAAGTGATGCCTGATTTGCCACTTCCATAATGAAGTTTCATCCAATAATCTAGAGAAATTGCTCAGCCATTCTCACTTGAATCTGGAGACTCTCTTCTTTTCATGTTCATGATTAAAATCTCCTTGATAATTATAATTGCTTGGTATATTGACCAGTCCTCAAGTTCCAATCCCTCCTTCTGTGCTGCTTCTGTGTATTTGTCTAGGAATTGAGTAAGACTCAGCACACATGCTCCAAAGATCCCACTAAGAGAATACATCCAGTAGTCAAAGTTGGAATGAATGGCTTCTAAGCTTTCTTTCAACTGAAATTCTATTTCTACAATGCTTTGTATTGCTGATGAAACTAGATTTGAGGTTAACCACACCTCACTTCCCTTTCCTCTATCTTTGGACCATCATCTCCCTACTACACTCATCTATAGCTTGTGTCCCATTCCTGTAATTTCCATAAACCTTCCAATTGTATTCTCTGAGCTCTTCCCTTTCCCCTACCTCCGCATCATACTCTTCATTACCAACAATGATCTATAGCTTGTATCCCATTTCTGTAATTTCTATAATCCCTCCAATGGTGTTCTCTGAGCACAAATAGAGGCATAAAAAAAAAGCTTCCCTGCTCTGGCAAAAAGAAAGCTTACCTAGTTCCTTGGCTTTTTCTCCACCAACACACAACTTTAGCACCTAAATATAACCGAACAACCAAACACCACTCTGGAGTTGCAGGCTCTTCTGACCTTTGTTATGCAGCCTCCTGGCCTTTACGTACCGCCTCCTGAAAGCCCAAAGTTGGGGAGAGACTGGTACCCTCCTTATCACTATTGGCAGCTGCTGCTACCTTTCTGCTCCCACAGATGAAATTTTTGGCTCTGGTAATGATACCACCTTGAAGCACACAGAGCTGGCTCACACAACCAGCCCTGCAAGTTGACCACATGACCCTCTTCAAAGCTATGAAAGAGACTTGCTGCAGCCGAATAACTGCTGATCCTACAGCTCAGTCTTTTACAAGTTGATCACTTGCATTTCCCTAGAACTGCAATTAACCTAAATATTAATGAGACCAAAGTGTAAATGGGTGTAGCTGTCAATCAGGTCTTTCTAAATGGCAGACGTTCATAAAAGAATCTTGTTTCTGTTCTGGTTCAGATGGGTGTCAGATCAATGAAACAGTCAAACACCAATAGGACAACAGGCAGAAACTCGTTATCACTGGAATTTTTGGTGGATAGTAAAAAGAAGAGAGAGAAAGAGGGAGCAGGGAGAGAAGAGACAAGAGACAGAGATAGAGGGACAATAGTGAGACACAGAGGGACAGAGATACAGAGACAGGAGAGAAAGACAGAGAGAGTGAGGAGAGGGAGATCCCAAGCCTAGGTTCCTGAATATCACCTCAGATTTATTAAGCCATTACTATGCTAAGGCACTGTGCTAACACTGTAGACAAAAAAAATAAGCAAGCAAGATATTCCCTCCCTGCCCTCAAGTCCAACTCTGCCACCACCTTGACCACCATCTTCTCTCAGACCCATGTGAGAGAGAACCAAGGACCCTTAGACCAAAGGCTTGGGAATATCAATATTTTCAGGCTAGTGTCCTCAGCCAGCTCCTTGGAATGAAGCCACCACCCTGATACCACCCTGTGGAGATGCAGTCTGACAAATACTGTTGTAGTTCTACAGCAATAGCTACTGAAAAGCCAGAAAAGACATTTCTTGCCACTGAAGTCCTTTGCACTGCCAAATGGCCCATCATCAAAAACTGGTGTAATATCAAGGGGAATGACCTTAAAGAAGAAGCATTACCGTCTACATTGCTGCCCAGGGGTCATTGGTCCTATCCTTTTCTCTGTTTTCTTCCCCACCAAAATGTGAGTCCCATGAATGCAGGGATTACCTTATTTTTCCCCAAAATTTTTATCTGCAAAATTTAGCACAGTGTTTTGCACAAAGTAATTACTTTATGAGGGTTGTTTGGTTTTTTTTTATATTCAGTCATATTTTAAACGGAGAAGACAGCATACAGAAACATAGCATCAAAGGCTACCTAATAAAATTCTTCCTAAACAAAAATTCCTCTGACAACATCCATGCCAAGTGGTCATTTAGGCTGTGCCAGAAGGTCCCCATCACCCTACCTGGAACAAGTTTTCTCATCTGGAGGAGGGAAATAGCAAAACTTTCACTCCTTACCTCTCACAGTTTTGTCAAGGAAAGGGTTTTATGAACTGTGATGTAGTAGACAAATGAGAATTCATTTGGTACCAGTCCTCTAGACTTCCTGTGCCTGTTTTATTCAAGGAACTCATTGTTTATTGGATGCATAAATGTATGAACACCTAGAGTTAGATGAGAAAGTGTTTGCCAAGCTGACTTGGTTGTTTTAATTGGGCAAGCCAAGGTACTTGACCTAGACCTGGAAGAGATCTTAGAAGTCAACTAGTCCAATATTTTACCCATGAGGAAGTTGAGGTCAAGAAATAAACAAATTAATCTAGGACATAAAAACAATGAGAGAAAACAAGCATGGGAGAAGAGTGACTCAGGAGAGATGAATATATTGCAGAGAGCTTACATGGAAAGAGAGCATTGGGGGTGGCCATTTATGGGTATACTCTTAAGTAAAGAGGACTGGCCCTTAGAGTCAGGTGGAGCTTGGTGACTTTTTATAGGCATGAATATGAGTCTTCTCTGTTTCTTCTATTGTGTAAGTAATATGTGTCACTGTGCTCTGAAACAAACAATAGCAGCAATAATGGGGATGGAGGTGGAGGGCACTTTCCCAAAATTATAGATATCAAAAATAGAAGAAATGCAATTTGAATCATCATCCTCTGGCTTGAAAAATGAATGCTCATTCTCACCATCTTAAAAAATAGTCATAATAGCAAGCATTTACACAGCTCTTTAAGGCCTGCAAAATACTTTACAAGTGATAATTCCACTGATCCTCAAAACAGCTCAGTGAATTAATTGCTATTAATTCCCCCATTTTATAGATGAGAAAACTGAGACACAGAAAGCTTAAATAACTTGTCCAGGGTCACACAACTAGTATCTGAGGAAGAGTAAGAATAAATAGTTGTTATCCTTTATACTCAAAGAGGACTAAACTATCATCGCTATGATGGTGATATATTTTGTTTCATGAATAAATTGGATTTAAGTGGCGCAGAATTGAACAAAGCCATTGGCCCACTCTGTCTTTGAGTCATTAAAGTCCAGTGGCAACACAAAAGTCAAAGTGACTGACAATAGCTCAGGATGCAATGGATGACCAAGGCCAGATATAAACTCAGGAAGATGAGTCTTTCTGACTCCCTACACTTGGCCATTAGCTGCCCTAAATCATTTATATATTTATCTATAAGTAAGTATTTATTAAGTGTCTATTATTCATCGGTCACTATAATTGGTGATGAAGTAACAAAGGCCAAAAAGACCCCATCCTCAAGGACATTAGAGGTTCAATATTTACATATATATAAGTATATACAAAATACAAGGCATCTCAGAAGTCTTAGTATGTTTATATCTTTACTCATGAAGTCACTTTGAGAAACCCTGTATAAAAACAGTTATGAGGCATGTAGCATGTCAAGATTTAAACAATGTTTCCTCACAATATTCCCATGAGGTGAGTCTTAAAAGTATTTTTATTCCATTTGATGGGGTGTAGAATGTGCTCAGGAAAGACTAGAACCTCTGGTGTAATGTCTGTTGAGCCCTTTTAGGGATGTTTGCCAAACTTCAGTGTCCACCTCTTCCACCCAGCTCTCACCAACCTGTGGTAGAGCATCCCAAGCTCATATTGGTCTGATCAACCACAGTTGGACATAGCATAGTGATGTCATTCTGGTGCTCTTCAAGAAAGAAGGACAACAACAACAATCTCATTTGACAGATGAAGAAATTAGCTTAGACAATGTAAGTGATTTGTCCATGCTCACCAACTAGTGTCAGAGACAAGATTGGAACCCAAGTCTCTTCAAACAATAAGTCTAGTATGCTTTCCCCCTGTGCCATGTTTTCTATGCTAACTAGCTCTAGCATGACCAGAAGAAAGTAAACACTTCGATGAAGGGCCTTGATACCATGCCATATGAGCAACAGCAAAGGAACTGGGAATATTTAGCCTGGAGAAGGGAAAACACAGGAAGAACATTATAGCTGTTTTTGAGTATTTAAAGAGCTATCAAGTGAAAGATAGATACAAATGTTTTGTTGTTGTTGTTGTGGTGGGGAGGGGAAATCTTACCCTTGGCCCCTAAGGGAAGAATTTTGAAGAGTGGAGAAAATTGTAACATCATGATGGAAAAAAATCTCCCTAACAAATAGAGTTGCCCAAAGCAGAATGAACTGTCTGAAGAGGTGTGAGGTTCCCCCTCACTTAGGCTTTTCAAGCTAGGTTGAATGACTTTGTGATTGCATACATGGGATTCTCGAATGGGCATGGATTGATGATGTCCCAATTCCCTTCTCATACTGAGACTCTGTGAGTAATAAACCCTTCATCTATGACTATATATCCATAATTATCCATAATCACATTTGAATCTCACAGTCACCCTTGGGGTAGGCAATACAATTGCTCTTCTTTCCTTTTTTACAAAATAGAAAACACTCAGGAGTCAACAATTTAACCAAGGTTATATATTAGAGAATTGATTGCTGATAGGTAGCAGGAGACAGAATGCTAGGCCTGGAATCAGGAAGACTCATCCTTACTAGCTGTGTAACTCTGGGCAAGTCACTTCAGTCTCTTTGTCTCAGTTTCTTATTCTCTAAAATGTGTGGTAGAAGGAAATGGCAAACCACTTAGTGTCATTGCTAAGAAAACATCACATGGGACTTAACAACAAGAAGTTACTCCTAGAAATAGGACTCATATCTACAAAGACATATAGAAAAGGACTTCAGAAGCCATTTCATCCAATCTCTTCACTTTACAGCTAAAGAAACTGAGACCTCGAGGGCGTAAGTGAATTGTTCATACTTGATTTTTGAAGAGGAAGAATGATATCATGGGTTCAGGACCACGTAGCTTGCAAGTGTCTGAGGCAGGATGTGATCTAATGTACTACTGGGTGCTGCCTCTTAAACCTAACTCTAGTCTATTCCTCTGATTCTCAGGTCATACTCTTTCCCCTTTTCCCTAATGATTCTCTAGGGAACCAGGAAAGAGAAAATGGAATTTAGCAGACAGTAGTGAGAATTCTTTGTGTTAAGAGATGTATTCTCATCATGATCCCTAGAGATTCTTCAGGAACATGTCAAGTTATTAAAAGCTAAACCAAACAAGACTTTGCTATAGGGAATGACACTATAAGAATCAGGATGGGGGGGTGGAGCCAAGATGGCGGAGTAGAAACAGCACTTCTACGGTGCTTCAGCCCACACCACTTCAAAATTATGTAAAAGGGGCATTCTGAACAACCTCTGGAGCTCCAGCACCCACAGAAAGACACAGAGAAGCTAACCTCCCTCTGAGGACAGCCCAGCAGCCTGGCAAGGAGCAGCCAGCGAAGTGTTCTGGGAGCTGATAGCACATCTGTCTGGGAGCCCAGCCCTGGTGAGCCTCAGTTTTAGCCCCAGGGTGGCCAGGCCAGCAGCCTGCTGGAGGGACCCCAGAACACCAGCAGCTGTGGCGATTCCAGAATTATCAACACAGACAAGCCTAGGACAAAGTGAGAGGTTAGTGCCCTATGGACTTTGGGACCAGGATTTGGGGAATGCTTTGGTTTCCTCCCCTGGGGGCTAGAAGCCGCTGAGGAGAAAGGCCATTTTGTAGTTTTCAGTGGCAGCTCCAGCTCCTGGCCTGCGAACCGTAGGGAGATCCAGAGATCAGTCTTAGGGGGTAATCGCTTTTCCTTTAACCTCCCTGGATCTAGATTGTGGCATGGGGGGAAGGTCGTGGGGTGGGTATCCAGCTTGCCAGTGCATGGGAAGGATTCACAGAGGCCACCCAACTAATACCTCTGGAAGTTGTGAAGACCCCAAAGTTTGAGACGGAAGCTCCCCTGTCTGGTGGCAGAGTCCTACTGTGGCAACAAGTCCAAAAGTCCAGTAATTAAGTGGCAACATGCCTAGGCAAAGGAAACAAAATAAACAGAAAAATGCAACATTAGACTCCTATTTGGGGGGCAAAGAGGATTGAAACATGGAACAGGAGGAGGCCCGTGAGGTCAGGAATCATGCACCAAAAACCCCAAATGAAAATATGAGCAAGTTACAGGCCATAGAGGACTTTAAGAAGGATTTTAAAAATCAAATAAGAGAAGTGAAGAAAAAACTGGGAAGAGAAATGAGAAGGATGCGGGAAAAGTATGAAATGAGAGTCAACAGCATAAATGAGGAAAATAACATCTTAAGAAATAGACTAACTCAAGTGGCAAAAGAGGCTCAAAAAGGCAATGAAGAGAAGAATGCCTTAAAAAGCCAAATTTGCCAGATGGAAAAAGAATCTCAAAAGCTCACTGAGGAAATTAATTCCTTCAGAGTTAGACTGGAGCAAATGGAAGCTAGTGACTTTATGAGAAATCAAGATACTGTTAAGCAGATCCAAGCAACTGAAAGAATAGAAGGCAATGTGAAATATCTCATGGGAAAAACCACTGACCTAGAAAATAGATCCAGGAGAGATAATTTTAAAATTGTTGGACCGGGGTGGCTAGGTGGCTCAGTGAATAGAGCGCTGGCCCTGGAGTCAGAAGGACCTGAGTTCGGATCCGGCCTCAGACACTTAACCCACACAAACAAAAACCTAGCCGTGTAACCTTGGGCGAGTTACTTTAATCCCAATTGCCCTAAAGGGGCGGCTAGGTGGTACAGTGAGTAAGAGCGCTGGCCTCGGAGTTGGGATGACCCGAGATCAAATCCGGCCTCAGAAAATGAGCACCCACACATAAATCATGACTAGCCGTGTAACCTTGAGCAAGTTACTTAACCCCAATTGCTTTAAAAAAAATTGTTGGACTACCTGAAAGCCATGATCAAAGAAAGAACCTAGAAATCATCCTTCAAGATATTCTCAAGGAAAATTGCCCTGATATTTTAGACCCAGAGGGGGAAATAGAGGTTGAAAGAATCCAGAGATCACCTCCTGAAAAAGATCCCAAAAAGAAAACTCCTAGGAATATTATAGCCAGGTTCCAGAATTCCCAGATCAAGCAGAAAATACTACAAGCATCCAGGAAGAAACAATTTCAATATTGTGGAAACACAATCAGAATAGCACAAGACCTTGCAGCTTCTATACTGAGGGATTGAAGGGCATGGAATATGATATTCTGCAGGGCAAAAGAGCTGGGATTAAAACCAAGAATCACCTACCCAGCAAAACTGAGTATTTTGTTTCAGGGGAAAATATAGTCATTCAGTGGAATAGAGGACTTTCAAGAATTCTTAAGGGAAAAAACAGAGTTGAATAGAAAATTTGACATTCAGACACAAGAAGCAAGAGATACTTGAGCAGGTAAACAGGGAAAAGAAATCAAAAGGAACTTATCAAAGTTGAACTATTTACATTCCTAGATGGAAAAACAATAACTGTGACTAATGAAACCTTTCTCAGGATGAAAATAATTGAAGAAGAGTATACAGGCATATGAATACATATGTGAATGTGTGTATATATGTTTACAGGTATACATGGATAGAGGGCACAGGTTGAATTTGGTGGGAAGGGATGAAATTTAAGGGGTGAAGTTAAGAGGTGAAAGAGGAATGTGGCAAGAGGAGATGGGGAGAGACAGGGTGGGGTAAACTCATTTAGAAGAGGCAAGGGGAAGTGGTTGCAGGGGAGGGGAAGAACAGGAAGGCAAAAAAGCAAAACCATATTCTCATTGAATTTGGCTCAGGGAGCGAATGACATACATACTAAATGGGATATCTTACCCTGCAGGAGAGTAGGGGGAAAGGGGATGAGAGGGGAGAGGATAGAGGGAAGGGCATGCTGGGGGGAGGGCAGGTTGGAGGCACCCACTTTTGAAGAGGGACAGGATCAAAGTAGGGAATGGACCACGTGGGGGGTGGGAAGGGTGGGAGGGTAATATAGTCAGTCTTTTACAATATATCTACTATGGTAATGTTTTGCATAGCTATACATGTACAACATATACTGAATTGTTTATCTTCCCAGCAGGAGTGGGTGACAAGGTATGAAGGGAATGGATCTGGAATTCGAAGTTTTAAAACTAAATGTTTCAAATATATATAAATACTATTATTAATACTATTTTGCATGTAACTGGGAGATAAGATGTGCAGACATTGGGGCACAGAGATTCACCTTGCCCTAATGGAAAAGTGGAAGGAAGTATGAGAGAAGATATGGGAGAGAGCAGATTGAATGAGGGGTATCCTGTGGGACTGCTGTGGGACTGCTACTCTGGGGTGGTGGGTAGGGGAAAAACGGGGAAATTTCGTAACTCAAAATCTGGAGGAAATGAATGATGTAAACCAGAAGTTAATAAAGCATTTGGGAAAAAAAGAATCAGGATGAAAGTTGTAGCAGCAAGCACCCCAACATCCCCAGGGTGACTGCCAACACAGGTTCTTAGATCTGCTTTTCAAAAGGAAAGCAACTCAAAATGGGTTAACAATCTTACTTTAATCAAACAAACATATATTACCTAGTTCAGGGGCGAAAGGTCAGCACCCCAAACTTCAGAGTATACATACAGATCAAACAGACAGGCTTCCAAACTGTCCAACCATTATCAATACCAAAATCACAGTTACCAGAGAGGGAAGCATCAACATCTGGGTTTTCAAAGCCAGGGGGCTCTCAACAACGGCTTCCCAGAGTCTCATCTGGTCAAATCATACAACACTTCTCAAAGTGAGCCCCAAAGCAAAGCCTCTCCTCAGGGTTTATATAGTCTTCTCCTGACTCAGAGAATGTAACAACCTTCTGGACCCACTGCCCAATCACAAAGTATCAAGGTGTGGGCTTTCCTGAAAAACAAGCCTCCCACCACAGGCTCCAGGTGCACTTAAGCTAGGGGCAGGGAAGATCTTTAAATTTGCATTTCCATTACAAAAGTGGATGTAGAATAATATGCTTTCTTTGCTTTACGGTAAGCTCAGAAGTTCAAGGGCAAGATGGTGGGCAGTTTCTAAGAATATACTTTCTGGAGATGCCTTTTGGACAGAGGGTTAAGTGGCTTGCCTAGGGTCACTTAGCTAGATAGTTGTGAGCCCAGAACTTTGTCTTAACATTTCACTTTTCATAGAATACTTGGAACTCTCAGAAAGGGCTGTGGAATGGTTCTTGTAACTATTTGGTAAAATACAGAAGAAAAATAAATTTTTAAAAGATTACAAACATCCATTCACAGCATCATAGATTTAGAGACAAAAATGACCTTCAAAATCAGTCATTCATTTTAGAGATGGGCAAAAGAAGACTCAGAAAATGTAAATGACTTGCCCAAGGTGACCTGGAGACCAGCAGCTCTGACTCCTGTGCTGTTCCCAACTGCCTTGCCTCCTTTTGACCTTTATAACAGTAAATGTTAGTTGCTAAAGAAATGTGTGGAATCTCCTCAACAATTGGTTTTAATAATAACCTATTTCTAAATCACTCTTATGGATTTCAAAGCATTTTCCTCACAAAACCCTATGAAGATAGTAGTAAAAAAAAAAAGTATTATAATTATCCCCATCTCACAGATGAGGAAACTGAGACACAAAGAAATAAAATGAATTCTACAAGTTCACCCAGAAGAGCTAGAGACATGATGTAATCTCATATTTTCTGACAAGAAGAAATTGTGCAGTATTTTCAATAGAGCAAGCTACTTTCTTTGGATTTAAAAACACATTGGATCCTCCTCATCTTTCTTGAATAGGGTCAGCACACTCTTCTTTAGAGAAGAATATGGTATATATTATAAGATCCTTGAAGGCAGGGAGTATCTCTTTTTGTATTTTTATCCCCAATGCTTAGTACAGTACCTGGGATATAGTAGGTACTTAATAAATGTTTATTGACTGTTGGCTAAATCCAACTCTTTAGTTCCATGATTTGCCAATAAATGAACTTGTCTTCAGTGGATAGATATAAAGTAGGAGAGCTGGGAATGAATTCCAGTCCTAGATTATAGGTTAGCTTTTCTATGGCCATATCAGTTAATCAAATGATAAAACATAATTTCATAGAATTATAAGATTTGAGGGTTGAAAGGTATCCCAATGGCCTTTTAGTACACACACACACACACACACACACACACACACACACACACACACACACATTTATCCATTAAGTGCCTACTACATGCCAAATCCTATCCTAGGCACAGAGATGGGAAAGCCTGAGAAGTAATCTGGGGAAGGCAAGTAGTACAGTGTGACTGTGGCACAAATTATGGGGGGAAGAGTATGAATTACAAAATCTCTGAGGTGACAAGGATCCCAGGGGCTACCTGGTTCAACCTGTACTTGAGGGGGGGAAATCCCTCTAGGGTTTTTGTTGACTGTTTATGTTTCCTTTCACAACATGACTATTATGGATATGTTTTGCATGACTACGTATGCATAACCTATATCTATCTAATTGCTTGCCTTCTCAGTGGGGGGGGGGGGGGAAAGAAGAGTATTTGGGACTCAAAGTTTTAAAAATGAATGTTTAAAATTGTTTTCACATGTAACTGGGGAAAAATAGAATAGTAAGTAACTTTTTTTAAAGAAGAAATAAAAAAGATGTTGGTCTATGCCTAAAAAGAGAAAAAATATCCATCTACCCAAACTGCAACAAGTGGTCATCCACACTCTCTGGAAAATTTCCAGTTATGGCCCCATCAGCTTCTGAATCATCCATCCCACTGGAGAGTGTGACTGATTCGGAAGTTTTGGGACCCACATTGAACCAAAATCTGCTTTGAAGTAACTTCCCCAACATTGTCGCTTATTTTGTCCTCTGGAGCCAAGAAGAACTAGTCTAATCCTTCTGGTTTATGACAGCTCTTCAAATCTTTGAACATGGTTATCATTTCCTATTAACTCCAGGGCATCCATCTTCAAGTTCCTTGCATAGATCTTCTACTAGCATGGACTAGAAGTTTTTCCTCATCCTGAGTGACTTCTTCTGGATGTCATCCATCCTGTCAATCTTCCATAATAATTCATCATCCAAAAATGAACACAAGAAGTCAGAATTAAAAACGGATGAAGCAATGAGACAAATTAAAGCTCTTCTAAATCAGTGGTAATGAAGTATAATGTAAAAGCTCAATTAAAAATACTTCTTTAGCACAGATGCTATTTATCCTACCTGCCTAACAAGATACCTCCCACTATCTTTTTTTTGGTGGGGGGGAAGAAATAACTTGATTTGAACCTGAGTTCCAATGGGGAAACATAAAGTGAACCCTATATTTGGCACATCAGAAATGATCATGTGACCCTGTCAGATACCATGAAAACAAGAACTGTCCCCACAAGAGGCAGACAGGATTGGTGGAAAGAGTGCTGACTTTGAAGTCCAATGATCTCGGTTCAAAACCCAGTGCTGCCAATTACTGCTCATGTGACCTTAGACAAGTAAATCAACTTCTCTGGGCTATGGTATCTGAAAAAAATGAGATAATGAACTCAATTACTACTGAATTTCCTTTAGCTCTAAATTTGCAATCCTATAATTCCATCTGGAAGAAAGCTGCTAAAACTGCCATCTAGGGAGCATTGCCACCACCACCCAGACCTCCTCACAGAACTGGCTAGAGGTTTGTCCATAATTATGCCCATCCCAAACTCTCTGAATTCTTTCTCCCATGGTGTAGTAGGCACCTAAGCTACACATAATTCATTAGCTTGACTAAAGTTCAGTAGTTACAAATCAGAACAGCCCCAAAATTGATTTGGACTAACCAATGAAAATTCAATGGGTGAATTTGTAACTCAAAGTAAAGCAGTTCTCTCCAAGGGTCCAAAAATTCTGAAACTTTTTCTAGTGTATTGATTTGGAGAAAATCAAAGGAAAGGTCCATGTTCTTCTCCCTTACCCTTCCACCCTAGCATCTTGATCCACCTATATTAATTGGTCGTGTAACCAGATCATGAATTCAAGACTGAAATTATTTTTCTTTACCAATTGCTGCTTAGCCCTCTATTCATTCATTAACATTAGTTCACTGAATGCATTCATTCCATAGCCATGTATTATGTCCCTACAATGTACAAGAGATTGTACTATATAAAATAAATACAAAAATAAAAAAGGCATAGCTCTAGCCATCTTGGAATTTTCAAGCCAACATAATCACTAAGTGCACAGCCATGATAAAAGAGCAGGGACTAGAATATACGTGTAGTTTAAGGGAAAGATCATCAGATCTGAAATCTGAAGACCTGAGATCAAGCCCAGGCTCAGTCACTTCCTCCCTGCATTACTTTAGGCAAGTATTTGTTGGTTATCATCCATTCTCAAAGAGAACCGAAATGACATCACTATGTTTAACATCTCGGTTGGCTCACCATAAAATAAGAAGGTTGAATTAAATTATTTCTAAATCTAAATCTAAACCCTGTGATCAGGTGACCCTGTGATCCTCAGTTCTGAAATCCTCTTCCCCATGTCTGCCCCTCCTGGCTTCCTTGCCTTCCTTCAAATCCCAATGAAAATTCCACTTTCCATAAGGAATCTTTCCTTATTCCCCTTAATACTAGTGCCTTCCTTCTTCTGATTTCAGTATAGCCTATATAAAGGGTGCCCCAAAATTCTTATTGCAGTATTAAGCTTAATAGCATACCAAGACTTTTGGGGTGGCTTTTATAATTTACTTCTATTGAGTGTTTTCATGCCATATCTCTTGTTAGACTATAATCTCATTGAGAACGAGGACTGGTTTGGGTTTTTCTTTTCATCCCCAGTTCTTAGCATAGCACCTGGCAAACAGTAGGCACTTAATAAATACCAGATGACTGACTGATCCAGGTACAAAATTTCATGTGAAGTTCAAGGAAGAAAAAAGAAATTGTGAAGCATGAAGGTATATTGAAAAGAAAGTAACATTTTGAATCGGGGGATATAGTTTCAAAATTTAACTATCCTTCTGTGACTAGTTGCTTACTATCTCTATGCTTCATTTTCCTCAGTTGTGAAATATGTTACTCCTGCTACATTCCTATAGGACCTTGTGCAAATCACTTCACTTCTCTTTCCCCATCTGTAAAATAAGGAGATGGTACCAAATGGTTGCTAAGGGTCTTGAAGTCCCTTCCACTTCTAAAATGAGTCTTAAGCACCCAGAATCTGATATGAGAGGGTTTAATTAGCTGGCCTCTAAGGTCCCTTTATGAATATAGCATTAGACTTGGACAAAAGATCTGAGGTCAAATCCTGCCTTAAGCACTTACGAGATGGGTGACACTAAGTCACTTAACCTCTCAGTCTCAGTTTCCTCATCCATAAAATGTAGCACCTATTTGGGTTTTTCTTTTCATCCCCAGTTATATAAAACCCAAAAATAATAGCACCTACCTTAGGAGATTGTTTTAAGGATAAGGTGAGTCAAAATGTAAAGCACTTTGCAAATCCTAAAGTGATTAAGCAATACATAAATGATAGCTATTATATTATTATTTCTGTTGTCACTATTATTATTTTCAAATGAGGTTGTCAGTGAAAGTGCTTAGAAGGGGTGACATTTGAGTCCAGCCTTAAAAAATAAAGTAGTTGGAGCAGCTAGGTGGCTCAGTAAATAGAGCACCAACCCTGGAATCAGGAGGACCTCAGTTCAGATCTGGCCTCAGACATTTAACACCAAAACAAACAAACAAACTAGCCGTGTAACCTTGGGCAAGTCACTTCACCCCAATTGCCCTACCTTCCCCTTCCAAAATAAAATAAAATAAAATAAAATAAAGTACTTAACAGGTTAAAAAAAAGAAGCAGTAGGAAATGGGAGGGGCAGGAAGCAAGGGTTTTCTAAGCATGTGGGACAACATGAACAAAAATATTTAGTTAGCACAGTGTCTGGCACATAGTCAGGACATAATAAATGATCAATTTTCTATCTATCTGGCTATCTCTCTATAGAGATAGAGAAATAAAAATAGATTTAGATATACATAGATGATTTAGACACAGATACAAATACAGATGGATAGAGATAGAGAATGAGATGAATGGATGTAATTTCCTCCTTTCAAATGGAATTTCTTTAGAGCAGGGACTAGTTCTCTTTTTTCTCTGTATTCCCAGTGCTTAGAACAATGTCTGGCACATAGTAAGAACTTAGCAAATCTTTCATTTGTATATTTATCTGTCTGTTTCCTTGTCAACTTATCAATCTATTCATCCATTTTTCTATCTCTTTCTGTCTATACATTTATCTTTAAATCAGTCTTTCTGCCTAACTCTTTATCTCTGAGTATTTGATTTCCCCCTTTAAAAGGTAAATTCCTTGCAGAGACAGTTTCCCCTTTGTCTCTGTATTCCCAGTAGCTGGCACAGTACTTGGCTTACAGAAGGTACTTAATAAGTGCTTGTGGATTGATGATAGACCACCTGGTCATTTCTCCACCTGAGGCTTCCAGTGGGAGTGCTTTGAGACCTTTTCCTTCTAACAAAAGAGTCTGCTATAGATGAACCCCACTTCATGAATACATACTCATCAGATGAGTCAGGTTTTGAAGAGAATTGCTGTACAGTGAAATAAGTTTTTCCCAATTACAGAGCACCCCCATTTTATTTTTTGCCATTTTAAATTCTCATAGAACCCAGAGTAGGCATTTAGGAAGATGGAGTTGCCTCTGCCTTCTGAAATCCAGGGCAGAAATGTTTTGCACTGTGTAATTTACACCCATAATGTAATTAAACAGGAACCAATTTGCATTCAGATTGGCACATCATCCCAGAATTTTTTTCTCTCATAATAAAAATCCAAAACCAAGTGGTATGCCCAGGAGACTTCTGAAGGTTCTGACAAAGGCTATTTTAGTGAAATGACATTGGGAAAGGAATCTTTTTTATTCTTTTTTTTCTGGAGGATTGGCCATTTGCCAAAAAACTAATAAGCTGCCTGTCAGATCCTATAGATATGAAGTGTGCCGGGATAAATAACTGTTTTCACCTCACGATAAGTATTTTTGTCTGGATATATTTATCAGTTTTCCATCACTCCCACAAATTGACTCTCACATATTTTATTTATAGGCAAATCTTGTCAAATACCTAAAAGAGTAGCTAACAGACAAAATATTAGCAGGAAAATTGGGGTCCCAAGGTTAGCCCAAAACCAAGTCATAGACAACAGGGTGAGACCTAAATGTGGGAAGTGGGAGCAGCTACCACAAAACCAAAATTAAGAAAATGAATTCATATGGAAGAGCTCTTGAGTGGGAAAGAAAGAGACCTGGGTTAGGACTGCTCTGTCATTTACTAGCTAGCTGTCCTTGGACAAGTTATTTAATCTCCCTTGGCTTTAGTTTCCTCATCTGCAAAATGGGTGTCTTTGTCTTGTACTTGAAACATATCCAGGATCTGACACAATGGAATATACTGATGTCTGGCTGGCAGGCATAGGGTTTAGGTAAGAGTGGATGGAGATAGAGAGGAAAGCTATAGTCCTAAATCGCTGCAGTCATTGGTTAGTCATGAAATCTGCCAATACCAAGAGTTTACCCCACACAGCTCTGTTAGGGAGAGGGACAACTTTAAGAAAGTCTCAAGGCAAAGAATTACATGGGGAGAAGATTTGATTCAAGCTCATCCTGTCCCAAGCAGTATTCATACCATTGAGTGTTTTCTCCATCTTGGAGTCACGTAAGGTCACATCCCCAGGCTCGGATGATATTTGAAGTTCCAATGAAGCAGCAATTGTACCCTACCTGGACCTATTACCACAATAATATTAATCCTAACATTCACAAGTTGCAGAGTAGAACAAGTTCTGGACTTGGACTCAGCGATTTGGGTGGGTTTCAAAGAATGGATTATAAGGGTCTTATGGCCATGCCACATGAGGACCAGCTAAAGGGAAGTTCCTTGGGTGTCAGGATATCTGGTTTCATATATTTGAAAAATTATCCCATGTAACAGGGCTTGAGTTTGCTTCACTTGGCTTCATAGGCCAGAGTTTATGACAATAGGTGGGAGTTTGATAAAGCCAAACTTTGACCCAGTATAAAGAAAGGTGTACTATAGGACAGTCCAAAAGTGAAATAGTCTTGAGAGATGTTTGGTTCTCCTTCATTAGAAGCCTTTAAGCAGAGAATGAATGAGCATTTGTTAGGTATGATATAGAGATGATTATTGCTGAGATTTTGGCTGTCTGACATTTTCTCTGAACAATAAAGAGAAATTCCAGGTTAGGAGATGTAGCAACAACTACACTGGCATACCGGGATGGCTGCTAGCACAGGTTCTTAGATCTGCTTTACTAGGAAAGATAGCTGTTTAAGGGATCAACAATCTTTTTTAATTACATTCATTAGTTCAGGGGGAAAGTCAGCACCCTGATCTTCAGAGAAAATGCAAACAGAGAAATAATGATCAACAGAAAGGGCTCTACCTGAATCAACTATACACTTTACATACACACCTGGATAGTGTCTTTACATATGAGCAGCTGGGGAATCCTGAACATACTGGCCACTCAGCATCTCAACCAGGGAATCACAAGAACCTTCTCAAAAAAGCAAGCCCCCTAAGCAAAATACTAACTCAGATTATATATACTCCTCAGAGGCAGAAGGCATCACAACTTTCCTGACTCAATGCCTAATTAGAAATTAGCAAAAGGTGTGAAAGCCTTTCTAAGAGCAAACCTCCCCTAAGCAAGCTTCCCTTAATGGTCTCTACTTGAGGCCTATTAATTGGCAGGGAAGATCTTAAATCCCACTAACATTATAGGAGATGAAAATGAACTCAGGACCAATGGCAGGAATGAGCATAGAACATTCTTTAGGCAGTGAAAACATCAGTTGGCTAGGTTAGTTTCCTAAGAAACTGTAACTAAACTTTTAATAGCTAAAGAGGACCTTAGAATATAGAATGGGGCCTTAGAACAGACTGGCTTAGGTGAAGAGGGCATTTAAAACATGGAATGTCAGAGCTAGGGGAGGTTTAGAAGACAGACTATCTGAGCTGGAAAGGAATATAGAAATCATTTTTGCAAATCCTCTTAATTACCAGAAAAGAAAACTGAGTCCTGCAAAAGAAGAGGGACTTACCTCTTATTTACACAGTAAGTTGGAAGCAAAACCAGTCACATCTATTGTCCAAATTCCCTGCCCTAATCCTAATCCAATACTTTAGAGATAAACATTTGGTTCAATAAATATTTGCTGACTTGACTATCAATGGAAACAGCCTTGCTCCCAAAAGCACATGAGAGCACTTTTGTGGACTATAGGGTGAATCCAGTTCCTAACACACTGTGACTCTAAAAAAATTCAATTCAGTAAAATTTTAAATGAACCTTTAACATAGTAGACATTTAACAGATAGACTGTTGATTGATTAAAACATACTATATACCAGGCATTTGCTAGGTATTAGGAATACAAAGAAAAAGCTATAATGTAATAATAAGAATAACAGTATAGGGGTGGCTAGGTGGCGCAGTGAGTAAGAACACCGGCCTCAGAGTTGGGATGACCCGGGATCGAAACTGGCCTCAGAAAATGAGCACCCACACATAAATCATGACTAGCCGTGTAACCTTGAGCAAGTTACTTAACCCCAATTGCTTTAAAAAAAAAAAAAGAATAACAGTATGCATCTATATAGTGCTTTAAGGTTTATAAAGTGCTTTACAAATATTATTTCATTTTACCTGCACAACAACCCTGCGAGATAGGTCCTATTATTATCTCTATTTTAGAGATCAGACTGAATCTGACAGGTAACTTGACCAGGGTTACACAGCTAGGCAGTGTCTGAGGTCTTCCAGGCTCCAGGCCCAGTCTCTGTGTGTAGTCCCATAGCAGTTCATGTCCTCAAATGTATCTGTATACACACAACACACACACACACACACACACACACGTGTGTATGTGTTGTGTGTATCTGTATTGTGTTGTGTTTCTGTATGAATGGATATATGGATATGGATATGTATGTTTGTGTATACAAAAGATATGCAAAGTAATACAAAGTACAGTGCCAGTTGGGCAAAGCACTAATGACTCATGGTTTGGAGAGGGATCATCAGGAAGTGATGCTGAAGGAAGGTAGAGAGGGATGGTCTAATATTCCAGAAATGTTGGGGAGAGCATTTGAGCAAAGGCAAGAGGCAGGGGGGAAGTGAAAAATAAATTCTGTGAAATTAGTTAAGGTGACTAAAGATGGCTTTTAGTCATTAGGCACCAAGTTGATCATTTCAAATCCCCATAAAGTTCCAGCTGCTGAGCGCCACAGTGACTAATAGCAGGGCATGAACACTATCTTCTCAGGGTCAGCCATACAGCAGAAAAACCAAGGAACCATTTTCTTCCATGATCCTATTGGAGGTCTCAAGATTAAAAAAAAAGAGATTCATTCAAAGGAAAATAAAAGGGAGTCATCAATCTTTCTCTCATAAATAACGAATCAATTGAAATGTGCCTTGTCACCAAACAAGTGGATTTCAGAGCACATAAAAGGTGTTCAATTTGCCTTTAGATGAAGACTGGACAAATAAGAGATTCTCTGAAAACCATTTATGATTGTATCTCTAATTCTTTGCCATTTTGGTAATGGCTCTAAAAGTGGCCTCTGCACAAGCCATCCCCTTATAAACCTTGTCATGATATGATGGTGTAACAATGATTATGGTGGAAGCTAAGCTTGGCCCTCCAGGCAAATTTACATCTTCCTTACTGGGGAGGACTCAGAATAGATATAGTTTGAGGAATTATAATTATCCAATATTATTAACATCTAAAAGATTTATTTTCCTTATTGAAAAAGAAATAAGCTATAAAAATGATAAAATGATGAACTGATGAATGAAATAAAAGAATTGATAAATGATTAAAAATGACAAATAGTATAAATGTGTAATCAAGCAAATTAAAAATTCTCTAGGCTTGCATGGATTCTAAAAAAAGATATCTAGGGAAGGATGAGGAAAGGGGAAATAGGAAGAAATAGGAGATTATAATAAATGGATTATGGTAAGGAGATAAATTATAGGTTTGTAGATAAACAAAGGCTTGAAAGATAACGGACAAATAAGAGAAAGGAATGATAAACTGATGAATGCATGCCTTGGCTTTCCAAGTTGTCGGCAATAATTTGAAACCACCTCAATTTGGTTTAACAAACATTTGTTAAGCATATATTATGAATTAGATACTTAGCCAGGAGTAAAGACAGAGCTTTATATATAATATTTCAAAATAACATTGAGAAATCTTATAATGTTTGACACAATATATACCATGACTATAAACATTTGGAGAAAAATACAAAGAAATAAAACACCAATCAATTGCTAGGCATAACTCCCATCATTTTTAATAACAAATTATTACAATTCATTTTGTGATACTGACTAGAGAAAAAAGGTCATGGTTTCCACTCAATCCTCTTTGTGGCTTTCTGCTTTTCCTTTGTTCAGTTGGTTTTCACTGAATTGCATGCCCTGCTAAAGTACAAGAAATTCCTGACATGATTTATGACTCAGCTTGGTCTCTAGGAAACAAAATGGCAGCTGTTTTCAAAGGACCATATCTAATTTAATCCATCCAGTGTTCATTAAAAATCTTCTGTGTTCCAGGTACTAGGGATATTATAACAATATATAACAATATATTATAATATATATTATAGCAAATTAATATTATTATAGTGTTTTGTGGTTTGTAAAAAAACTCTACAAATATTATTTCATTTTATTCTCATAACAACCTTGTAAAATAGGTGCTATGATTATTCCCACTTTACAGATAAGGAAATTGAGGCAAATAGATAAGTGATTTGCCTACAGTCACACAGGTAATTAGTATGAGACAAAATTTGAACTCAGGTCTTCCTGACTCCATGCCCAGCCCTCTATCCACTGTGCCACCTAGCTGGTTCTAGATGATTCAAAGATAAAACTTAAAAACAGTCCTGCCTTCAAGGAGCTTACTTTCTATTGTTGGATGGGAATGGCAGGGAGAGATGTAGCATGTAAAAAACAAGTATATTTTTGATAATTTCAGCAGGATATGGGTTAATACTTGGAGGATTGAGCAAAACTTCTAGAATTTTTAAAATAACTTCAATAAAATTTTATCTGTGGGTTCAGCAAGTCAAAACAATTGTCAAAAAAAAGAAATAGTTCTGTCCATCTGAAAATAAAATTGGCAAATATTCCAGTAATGATTATGGCAAGAAAATCTTGCCCTTTGAAAGAGGTCAGCAATTCACAGAGGTACTAATATTTGCATCTAGAAATTCTCATCACGAAATATTAGTAAGATGTGGTGTAATGTATTATTTTTTATTTAGAAAATCACAATATGAATTAACACTTTGTATAGGACTAAGCCTTCCCCCCCCCATGAGACTAAAAGTGATCTATTCAATGTTTTTACCAATAGCATCAGTAACAATTTTTAAATTCCCAATGACTTAATTTGTAGGGTTTCATCTTGATTTTTGTGAGGGTCTTGATATTGTTTTGTTTTATCCCTAATCTGGAAGAGAAATTATCCACTGCAAGAAGTATTTACTAAACATCAATTATGGGAAAACGGGTACTTATTGGTCCCTTCCTTTGTCCCCATGCAGGACCAGACATTGACTATCCTGTGTGGGTGGAAAGCTTTAGCCTCTAGAGATAGTCCACACTTTCCTTTGACAATCCATTCCCAAACTGATTCCTGCCACTCAAGTATAAGAAGCCCCTGAGTAATTCCACTCCAGTTCACCTTGCTCATCTCTGCTTCAGATCTTGCTATCTCCCTCTCTTCCTTTGCTTTTTCTCTCTCTGATTTTAACAGTTGTCAAAGACATTACCAGAAGATGGAGACTTGACCTAGAATCACAAAATCATCAGATGTTAGTGTTTGAAGGGCCCAATTGGATAGACTAAATGAATGTAATTTTGCTCAACTCAAGCCTTCAATTTCAAAGCAAAGGACTAAGGTTTAATGACGCTACCATTTACTACCTATGTCTCCTTGGTCAAGTCATTTCTGCTCTCTAGGTCTCGGTTTTCTCATGTAGAAAATGAAGAGGTTAAACTATATGACCTTTGGAAGTATCTTCCAGGTCCTAATCTATGATTCATTAATCACCTTCTTTACTCCGAGGTCTAGATTTCACTCCCACACCTTTAATACTACAGACCCAACCTATTTCTAACCATAACCTAGACCTTGACTAACCTTATCCTAGCTTTGGATTCTGGGAACCAATAATGATTCTAAACAAAGTATACTTATTCCTAACTTCCTTTAATAACAAACAGCTTTTGTCCACCAGGTAGTAAGCATAGCAGTCTTCTATTGCTCAAACCTGAATCATGAGTAAAAGTACTCTTGGAGTTGTATGTGACACAGTCCAATCTGCTGGTCCTGTCACATTGGCACACTCTCCAAGAGCCTTTGGTTTACTTATTAACCACAAAGAAAGGGACTGGCAAGTAACCAGTGGAAAATGTAAGCTCTATGATGGCAGAGACTGATTTGTTATTTTTCTTTATATTCCTATTGTACATTTCCTGACAAATCCCATTGTCATGTCATTGGCAAAGGTAACTTCTAATGAAATAAGTCCTTCAGCTAATGCAAATAGCTACCTATTTTACAATGTAAAATTGTATCGAGCTTTCTGAGGCAGTAGGAAGTTAACTGACTTGTCCATTGTCATATAGCCAGCAAATGTCAGAGTGGAAACTTCAACCCAGGTCTTCCCAACACAGAAACCTGCTCTCTCTCAATTCCACAATGCTGCCTTGCCTAGGACATAGTAGGTATTAAAAAAAAAAACTCCATGTTTATGCAATGTTGAATTGAACTCCATTTTGATTTCTCAGTTGAAGATACTTCCAAGCAAAAAACTGTAAAACAATTTGACTCATCCCCATCGTTCAATCCACACATCCTATCTCTTGCCAAGTTGCTGAATTTTCCTCCTACATTCCTACATTCAACCTACATTCAACCCTTCATCTTCATGCTTGAAACCAAAATTTTATTCTAAAAAATGTGGTAAGATGCAGTAGGAAGTAAGGCTAATAGAATGGATCCTGGACTTGACCTGGGTTGGAGACCTACCTAAATCCTCCACTTAGAAGCCATATGAAATTAAAGGCATCATTCCACCTTTCTCAGACTCGATTTGTTCATCTGCAATATTGTGTTAATAATATTTTCACTTGACAGGTTAGTTATGACAAAAAATGTTCTGGAAGTTGCAAAGCACATTGGAAATATAAATTATTATTCCATATTGGTTCTTCTCAGGGAAACCTAAGCAAAGCATCACACAGTCTTCTTCCTCCCATCTAAACACCTTTTCTCAGGATGCCATCCATATTAGAAATATCTTCCAATACAAAGGTCCTCTTTCCTAAGGTACTTCACAAACGTCTTATCATTTTTTACTCTTGAGATGTCTTCTCCAAAATAAATCCCTTAGTGAATAGAAAGATAGGATGTTGTTTAAGAATAATAAATAACAGAAGTAGCCAGTGGTGAAGGAGGTAGGGGAATACAAGCACATTAATATATTGTTGGAACTGTGATGTGCTCCAACATTCCAAAACAATTTGGAATTTCCTCATCTATACAATAAAGGAGATTGGACTCAACAACTTCCAAAGCCTTCCTCTTCAGGGATAAATCTATGATCCTATGAAGTTGTTGTTGTTATTGTTGTTTGTCCTTAGTTCTGTGAGAGGGCTATGTCATGACTTGCAAGTGAATTGTATGTAAACGAGTCAAGTCAAAAGTTATTTATTAAGTGCCTACTATGTGCTAGGAATGATGAAAGTAGTAGGGATTAAAAAGGGCAAAAAGTCAGTGTACTTTGGAGAGGAAGGTATTAAGGTATATTTAGAATATATATTATAATTAGTATGAAGTTATGTTGAGAAAGGTTTCTTGTAGAAGGCAAGATTTGAACTGGGATATGAAAGAAGTCAGGTAAACTAGAAGGCAAAGAGGGAGAAAAATCTGAAATGAAGAAAAGCCAATGAAAATGCATGGAGTTGGGAGGTGGAGAATCCCCTGTGTAAGAAACAGCAAGGAGGCCAGTATCAATATATCATAAAGTATTTAGTGGTAAGATAAATACAAAATGCTGGAAATATAGGTAGGTACAAGGTTATGAAAGGCTCTAAAATCCAACTAGATTGTGAACCACTAGAGTTTATTGAATAGGAGGGTGGCATGATCAAATCTGTGCTTTAGGAAGAAGAATTTGACAGCTAGATGGAGGATAGACTAGAGTAGAGGGTATTTGAGTCAGGCTGATCAAGCAGAAGGCTATTGTAATATCTCAAGCATGATATGATACAGGTCTGCACCAAGATTGTGGCAATATCAGAGGACAAAAGAAGGTGTAAACAAGGTATGGTAAGAACATAAAGCCAACAGAACTTCAAAACAGATGGGACATGTAATAATGAAAGAGAATGAGGAGTTGAGGATAACACCTGCCTGGGTAACTAGGAGGATAGGAAGGGGGTGCACTCAACAGTACCAATGCAGCTAGAAAGAGGAGGAGAAGGTTTCAAAGAGGGGAAAATAGTGAGTTCAGTTTTTAACATGTTGAGTTTGAGATGTCTGCAGGAAATCTACTTTGAAATGCCCAATAGGCAGTTGGAGGTACAAGTCTGGAGAAGAGTTGGAGAGGTTAGTGTTAACAAACAGAAATGAGCCAATGAAGATAATTGAATCCATGGGAGTTCATGAGATCACAAAATGAAATAGTATCGAGAGGAAAGAGAAGAAAGCCTATGACAGAACCTAGGCAAAAACTCATTATTCAGAGTTATGACCTTGATGAAGATCCAGCTAAGGGGACTAAGACAGAGTAGTTAAACAATTAGAAGAACCTAGAGAGAGTGATGTCATAAAAATACATACAGAGAACAGACAATCAAAAGAAGAAGGTGATTAGCAGACTCAAAGGTGGCACAGACACCCAGAAGGAAGAGAAATGAATAAAGGCTATTACATTTAGCAATTAAGAGACAAGAAAACATAGAAAAAGTATGTTAAATACTCATACCCTTTGATTTACAGCAAACTTACTGAGAATATAACCCCAATCATAAAGATATAATTTTTATACACATAAAAATGTGTATGTGTATGTATATGTAAGTCATGTATATGCTTGTGTGTATGTATTCATAGCAACATTTTGTGGTGTCAAAGTACTCAGAATTAAATGAGAATCTATCCATTGAGATGGACAAATTTTGATTGAAAATTGCAGAATGTTGCGATTCTGTGAGAAATGATAAATATAAAGAAATGGAAAGTTCAATACAATGAACAGATGACTGACTTTTAAGTCAGAGGACCCCAGGTTCCAATCCTAAACTTCCTACCTGTGTAACCACGGACAAGTGACTTAACCCCTCTTGGTCTAATTTTCCTCATGTACAAAATGAAACAAACTGGACTAAATTATCTCCAAATTTCTTTCCAGCTCTATGATTCTTTTTATATTAAAATCATAATTATTGATACATAGAGAAATAAACAGAACCTGAACTACGTACACAATGAAGATGACAATAATCATTATAAAAATGGACAACTTTTGAAAGATTCAGGAAGGCTAATCAACTAAATAATCAATAATAATTTCAGAGGACTTTGTGAGAAGAATGCTGCCCATGCCCAACAGAAAGGAAGAGAACTAAGAAGCAGAAGAAAAATGTGTCTGGGAACTGTGGGAACAGGTTTTTCTTGACTATGCTAAGGTGATACAGGGATTCTGTATCTCTTTCTTTTTTTTTTTTTTTTTTTAAGCAATTGGGGTTAAGTAACTTGCTCAAGGTTACACGGCTGGTCATTATTTATGCGTGGGTGCTCATTTTCTGAGGCCGGATCTGATCTCGGGTCATCCCAACTTCGAGGCGGCGCTCTTACTCACTGCGCCACCTAGCCGCCCCTTTAGGGCAATTGGGGTTAAGTAACTTGCCCAAGGTTACACGGCTAGGTTTTTGTTTGTGTGGATTAAGTGTTGGAGGCCGGCTCCGAACTCAGGTCCTTCTGACTCCAGGGCCGGTGCTCTATTTACTGCGCCACCTAGCCGCCCCAATTCTGTATCTCTTTCATTCCTTCCTCCCTTCCTTTTCTTCCTTCCTCCCTCCTTTTCTTACTTCTTCCTTCCCTCCATCCTTTCTTCTTTCCTCCCTCCCTTCCTTCCCTCTTTGTTTCCTTCTATTTTCTTTCTTTCTTTTTTCCTATCTTCCTTCTTTTATTTATTTCTTTTTCCCTCTCTCTCCCTTGCCTCATTTCCTTTCTTCCTTCCTTCCTTTATGGAGGAGGTATGGGGGGACTGAATACTTGATAACTGAATTTTTAATGTAAATAATATAAATGAAAACATTAAAAGAAATCCTGATTCTAATTAATTGTAGCTATTAATCTTAGTTTTGGAGAGCAAATGGTGAAACCCACCTCTCTTTTCTTAGTAGATAGGTTTGGGGGAGGGCTGTAGACACATAATATTGCAAACACATTTAAACATTGCTTCTCTGTCACTTTTGCTTAACTGTTTCAGTGGGGTTCAGAGGGGCAGGGATGTAGGAAAGAGCTATTGACTAAACACACAGGGATCTAGTACATTAAAGACAGTCCAAGGCAAAGAAAAGAGGAAAATGATAAAAGGGAAGAAAAGATGAGAAAAAGAAAATTATCCTTGATTCCTTTCTAACAAAACCTTTGGTTCCCACCCACACTGAGATCATTGTGTTATTTTAGTCCTAATATAAGATCCTTTTTGTTATGTATTGGGTGCTCAATATGTCTATGCCCTGTTAGGGGTGGTGTTCGCCAAGTTTGGCTCTGAGCTCCCAGGGGAGGGGCCTGGATCTGTTGGTTTTCCTTGTGCCATCTGGAGAGAGTTGCTGAGTAACTACTTTTTGAGGATAAGAGAGAGTATATACTTCTTACCTCCATTTAAAGCACTGGGTGGAAACTGGTCAAGATCTCCATGGCTATGAGTCTCTGAATTTCCTTCCTCTCTGGTGGGTGGATTAACATGTATTCAGAAAGAAACAGAAAAAATGTAAGACTGTAGATTCAGAGCAACAAAGGCCAAACCTTGGTACTTTAAAGAATAGGTGCTAAAATATAGAATCCTAGACAACACATCGAATACAAAAGTTGGAAAGGACCTTGAAACATGAAACACAGAATTTCAGAAGCAAAAAGGATCTTAGAACACAGAATTTTGCCATAGAAAGGAATAAGAATTTATTAAACATGTACTATGTGCCAGGCACTGTTCTAGACACTTTATAAACATTATTTCATTAGATCCTTATAATTGTAGGAAATAGGTGTTATTATTATCCCTATCTTATGGTTGGGGAAACTGAGGCAAAGTTAAATGACTGCTAGTAAGAGTCTGAGTTTGGATTTGAAGTCAAGTCTTCCTGATTCCAGATCCAGTGCTCTATCTAGCTACCCCAAACATGGACTTTTAAGAATCAAAGCTGTTTTGAACATAAAACACCTTGGCTTACTTGGAAGGGACTTTAGAATATAGAAAGTTAAAATAAAACAAAGAATGTCAGACCAAAAAAAAAGCTTTGGACCATAGGACATAGGATTCTGAATCTGATCATGGGATGCTGGAGTAGGGGCTCCTAGAATATAGAATATTAGAACCTGAGGGGGCATTGGAGGCCATATAATCTAACTCTATTATTTTACAGTTGAGGGAATTCAGAACAAAAATACTGTGATTTGCCAAAGGTCAAATAGGTAGAAAGTAATATAATCAATGTTCAAGTCCTGGTCTTCTGACTCTATACCTACCCTTCTGCTACAACCTTTCTCCCTTTGATTCCCAACTCATTAAAATAGATCTCAAAGAAACAAAGATTCTTGCTATTTCTGACCATGGAGAATCCTTAAGGTCCATCTAGTATTATGCTGTCACTTTATAGATGGGGGAAATCAAGACTTTGAGATGCTGAACTTGTTTGAAGCCATGTATTTTCGGTAAACCAAGACACTATTCCTTGACCCCTAGCTTTCTGGTCCAGAGCTCCTGCTACTAAAAATTAGAAATTATAAGGCAATATGTAGTTTCTTTGGTCAAAGAAGTTATCAGATGCCAATTATGTTCTAGTTTAAACAGAAATAAGCTATTGTCACAGCATCTCAGAGTTAGATGTCACTTCATAAAACCATCTAATCCAATTCATACCTGAAGAACAGTCTCCCCTACAACATCCCTCAATGACTGGTCATAACCAGAGTCTACTTAGAAACCTAAAGTGAAGGGAAATTAAATGATATTGAAAGCAGGCCATTATACTTTGGGACTAGCTTTAATTTCTAGGAAGATGTTCCTCCTAGTCCATTGACAAATCAATCAAGCAACATTTATCAAGTATTTATTAAGCACTAGGATAGATATTGGAGATAAAAAGACAAAAGTAAAAACAGCTCCTGTCTTCAAGGAGACAGTCTATCTAGGGGAGACATGACAACAGGCAAAAGTACATGTATGTCCATGTGAATAATGCTTCCTACCTATAATTTCAAGCAATTAAAATGGATGTATGTACACACATATATGTGTATAGATATATCGGTACATTGTGTATGTCTGTATGTGTTTATACAAACTACATATAAAAGAGAAAACAAGGTGATTCTTTATGGGGAAAAGGTCCTAGCATTTGGTGGGGGCCAAGGAAGGAGTCATGGAAAAAGTGGTATGTGAGGTGAGTATTGAAGCACTCTGGAGTTTCTTCCATCAAACCTAAATCTGTCTTTCTGCATCACCTCACTATGGTTTCTTTGGGGAAAATTGGGACAAGTCTAATACCTTTCTCATAATAATAGCTTGCACTTATATAGGTCTTTAAAGCTGTGAGTTTGGTACTATTACAAGCTCCATTTTAGAACTGAGTAAACTGAGAACTATGACCTGTCCAAGATCACACAACTAACTAGTATCTGAACCATAATTTGAATCTCAGTCTTCCTAGTTCAAATCCAGCACCCTATTCACTGCACTGTACAGCACAGATTGAAAATGTATCTCTTAAACCTTCCCTGAAGGACATTTCCAGGTCCTTCAACTGCTCCTCATATAACATTCTCTCTATGTTCTTTGCCATTCCCATTGGCCTTCCCTAAACACTCTCCAGAATATCAAAGTCTCCCCTAAATTATTGTTGCCTGGGACTAACCACTTGGACATCTAGGTGGCACAAAGGATAGAGTGACAGACCTGGAGTCAGCAAGACTCATATTCCTGAGTTCAAGTCTGGCCTCAAAAGCTTACTAGCAATGTGACACTAGGTAAGTCACTTAACCCTGTTTGCCTCAATTTCCTTATCTCTAAAATGAAGTGGAGAAGGAAATGGTAAACCACCCCAGTATCCTTTAATTAAACTCCAAAAGAGCTCATAAAAAGTTGGACCTTACTGAAAAATGACTGAACAACAACAGCAACAAAGGATTAAATGAGGTATGCTCTGTGTGGGCTGCCCAGGGCTGTGTACAGGTGGGCCTATCCCAGGGGTATGCTTTTAAATGTTTATCACTTGATTCTCAGAAAAAAAAAATGTGTTCACAACATACTTTTAAGTGTAATATGCATAATTAATATTTTCTCCATCACATTCTTAAGCCTAGACAATCAACAGAGCAATTAAATCAGGCTCTGGTTTGTAGTATTTGCCAATATCTGAAGTGTAAATTTCACACTTGAAATTTAATAACTAACTTTGTTGAGCTGGTAGGGGCACACCCCCAGGCTATCCCCTTCCCAGTCCTGGAAACCGATTTTCAGAGTCTTCATGATTCAGCAGAAAAAGCAACTAAGAACAAGGTTGCTAATACAGTAAAGGGAACTGAGCTGAGACTTATGTTTTGCTCCCAAGTATTTTGGGGCTGTTTGCTTCTAGCGATGGGGTTAAGACTGTCCAGACCACTTATCTGACCTGGTACCCTAAACCCCAATTTAATTTCAAGCTTCTAGTAAGAAGTTTCTATCTGTTTGGTAAGTCAGGCATATGATACCATAAATCTGATATGACTGAGCTTATGTAAAGTTCTGTGCATTGCAGGGCTTTTAAAAATTCAAGTGCAAAAAAACAAAATCAAGCTATTCAGCTTTGTGGAGAAAGACCATGCAGCCAATTAAAAGCATGCTGCAAATTAATACAGCATTAACATTTGTCCATGCGTCTCCTGAGTTGTATTTTTAGAATCCCTTTTGGCAACACTGCATCAAAAGAACATGGATGCTGAGTCCTCCTCCGGCTTTCCAGCTGAACTGAACGAGGGTGGGGGTGTGAAGGCATTACGAAGCAAAAACTTCTGCAAGGTAAGTAAGTAAGATGTAAAAACTAAAGCTCTTTTCCTAAATGTGGGAGAGCCCAAATCCACATTATCCCTTTGGTCTCCTAACAGCTTTAAGCATGCAATGTCCCTTCCACAAAATCACTTACTACTGAATACAAAGATCAGATAAATTAAGTTTGAGAACCCCCTTGCAGGGGAATCAGATATTCAATAGTTCAATAAGTTGCATTAGGGAAAGCTGCATTGTGGTGCAGCCCTGCATGAATATAGCTTAGTTACAGGGAGCCAGGAATGTGCAAAATGATGGACACCAAGAAAGCTCTGATGTGTTTAATAAAGGTGCCTGTGAAGTCTCAAATGGGGATGCATATCCATCCCCCATCTACTTTGCACCAACCTTCCCATTCTCTACATTACCCCCTTTCTACAGAAACACTCCCAGAGACCATCAGCAAAGAGCAGTTTAGAAATAATCATTTGACTTGACACCTGTCACTGGACCCTGACTTCCTTGGGCCCAGGTTCCCAAGCCAAGAGAAGGCAAATTTACTTTCCTCTGATAGACAGGGACTACCAAGAAGAACAATGGTGATTTTCTGCAAGAGTGGGTAATAAGTTCCTTAGGAATCTCCTTGCTAGGTACATACACCTCTCTGCCCACCCTCAGTCCTTTAAAAGAGAGTAAGAATTCTAAAAGGTAAGTCTAAAGATAGATGAGACATCAAACCTTTATTTCAATGAGGGGCAGTGGGACACAGTGGATAAAGCAATAACTATGGAGACAGGGGACCTGGGTGTGAATCCACTAGTGAATCTGACTTTCTTTGTGACCCTAGGTAAGTCAATTCATTTCCTTGGGCTTCTTATTGTCTATCTGTATAATGAGGGAGTAGGACTAGATCAGGAGTTCTTAACCCTTTTTTTGTCAAGCACCACTTTGGTGGTCTGATGAAGTCTGTGGGCTTCTTAGAATAGTATGTTTAAGAACATAAGATAAAATACATATGATGACAAAGGAAATTAAGTATGCTAAAATTCAATTATACATGTATATTTAAAAACAAGTTTATAGCCCCCATGTTAAGAAAACGTGGATCATATGCCCTCTGAAGACCCTTCCAGCTCTAGACTTAGCATCCTAAACCTTTGTTTATATGCTCAATAGACCCCATCTACCATCTCCAGCAAGCCAGATGAAATTTTTCCCTAAGGAATTGACCTTAGGAAACACCTAAAATGCCAGTACAAAAAGCAATCTGAAAGTTAATGTGTCTGCATATTACAAAGAAACTCTAGGTTTCCCTTAAGATGTCACTAAAACTAATTCTGAGACTGAAAAATTATGATACACTGAAGTAATTTCATTACAGCCCCATATCTAAATATATTCAATACAGTTACACACACATACTTTAATTGGTGCTCATTACATATTCTCTTTCTTTATTTGTGCCTCACTTGCCTTAACTTAAATAGTCTCTTAACCAAGCAACTATCATTACAAAATAATTTTTGGGAAAAGGCATTTGATGGTGAGATGTGATTATATTTTCAACTCTTGGTGTAAAATCATAGCAATTCATTGCATAAACATTATCAAGAATTGCCTCTGTTGAATTATTGGGGTAGTAAGCATCATTTCTACACCAAAGTATCTTCCCAAGTCTGAGAGAGTTCGTTCTCCAAGAAGAAGCTGATGCAAAGTAGGAAACACATTGTCACCTTAAAAAAAGATACAACGCCACATTCTATCACCTTCCTAAAAACCATTTGTAAAACTAACTGTGTAAAGGAAATAAAATATTTTTGGTGCAGACCTGGCAGTCATTTCTAGGCTTTTAACCTTTTCTTTTCCTTGAACAATAAAAATTACTTCAAGTAATGAGTTCACCTACTATACATCTCATTCTGTTAGACACAGATTAAAATTGATTTTGTATATAAAGAAACCAATATTCATTATAAAATTGTTTGGATTTCATATAATTCTATGTTCCTAAAATTACAAATTACAATGTTAAACTAAATAGTTGACAATACTTTTTATTTTATTTTTTCATATATTATCAAGGTTTCATCCTTCTCTAATTAACTTAAAGCTTTACAATCCCTGGGCCAGTTGGGCTGCAAGCAAAAGCAGTCTAACTGTAACAACAAACATACATTTTCTTGCAAATGTCTATCTGCAGAGTCATCTCATTTCCAAAGCTCTGAGGATGCATAAAGGGAGAAGCCCAGAAAACTATTAACCATGTGCTACCATTGCAGTAATCTGACTGCAGTTGCAACCACCTCCCCCAAACGTCAGGATCTTTACATCTTTATACACACACACACACACACACACACACACACACACACACACACACACACACACTTTCAAACCAAAGCAGAATATAACAAGAAACTAATTTTCCTTTCTATAAATCTGTATGCAATTCTTAACTGAGTACCAACATCCTGCTGAGCCTTGCCCTGATAATCTTGCAGAGATCTCCAAAGGTCAGCTTTTTTTTCCTCTTCTCTTTCTTTGGATCAAAGACTATTGATCCAAATTTTTAAATCACAATTTCCCCCCACAATTCACAAGCTCCCTATCTTTGCCATCTGGGTCTCTGGGCCCTGAATTATCAACACAGGGGTTCTTCTTGGCTGGAGTCTGAGCCATATCAAATGGTCCAAAGTGCTTGGGTCTCTCCCACACAGACTGCAATGCTGCAGTCTGGTTATATTAATGAAGCAAGAGGAGTTCTGCAATTTCAATCCCCTCTCTCACAGGCTCCAGATGGGGCAGGGAGCCTGCTTAAAGAACTGAGAGTTCACACACTAGCCCAGCCTCCTCATATTCATCCCATATGGATGACTTAAGGCCATCCTTTGGGGGCTTTACAGTACAGTTGGAGTTATAGGTCACCCACTCGGAAAAGGAGGAAAGCTTAGAGTCAGCATAGTGTTGAAGAATCCTCTGAAAGAGTAGATTTCTTCTCAGAAACATCACTTATTTCTTCCTGAGACCAACTTTACCCACATATGTGGCCAGCTCAAACACTGACAGACTTCCTAGTATTAATTTCAACTTCCCTCATTCTAAAATATGAGTTAAAATATCTTTTAATTTTTATTTACCAACTGCAAAAAGCACTCGGTTGTGTAGATAGCTCACTTATGAACACACACACACACACACACACACACACATTTAACATCAAGCACCCAAATAAAGGGATGTGCTATGGGGTGGGGGGTGTAAAAAATATCACTTTGATTTCAAAAACTGAGAAGTGGCAGTCCACTTCAGTCAGGATTCTGATGTCATCCTTGTTAGGATTTTGAGTAAATGAAGCTGCTTATCTGATCTAGCTGCATGTCCCCACTTCCAATTAACCAAATATGTATTTGAACCAAAACACCAGCAAGTGAAATGTTCGTGACTTGAAATCATAAAAAGGCACATTATCCTGAGCAAAGCTCTTATTTGACCTTCAAATGTCAGTCCCTGTATCCTTTTACTTCCCTCTAGTCATCTCCATTCTCTCCTAGGCAAAGAAGATATTATTCCAGAGGTGAATTAGGGTGTTGGATTTGTTTCATCTGCCTGTTTAAAGCTGTACCCTGTACATGTGCTCACTGCATTGCAGGCAAGACACTGTGCATTCCCAACGTGGCTCAAAAAAAGAAGTGGGAAAAAAAAAAAACACGCTACAGTGCGTTGATGCGGAGAGGGAGAGGGAAAGGGAAAGCCCTCGATAGCCAGAGGGGAAATTCTGGGTACGGGGTCCCCTGTGCTGCTGTTAATGGTGTGTGGTGGCTATCCCGGGCTTGCCAGGCTGGGGCGCTGGCCTTGGTGCTGATGGCCGCCATAGCGCCCGCACACACACACGCCTTACCTTAACCCCTGGCGGTCGCAACGAGCTGTCCCCCTTAAGACAGGACGTCTGGCAGGATCTCCCTTTTAGAACGAACAACCCAAAATTCCGACCCAGTCCTCCCCAAAACCCCAACTTAGCCCTCCTTAAGCCTTCCGGCTTTTTTTCTCTCTTTGGCCTGACTCCAATGAGCTCATCTGCTGGTGTACCGCCGGAGTCAGGGTTGCGGGGGGAGGTGACTGGGGAAGAGAAGAGACAAAGCGAGAGGAGGGGCAGGAGGAAAAAAGCAGGGGTTCAGAAAAAAGGAACTGGAGGAAAGGGGGGACAAGGGTGAAGAGGGGAGTAATATGGTTAGAGATGTGAAATGCGGCTGAGAAACGGAGGAAGGACGTCAGGCAGCCCTGATAGAATTGTTGGGGGTGGGGCTTAAGTGGAGAAAGTGGAAGTGGGAAGGAAGAGGGAAATACAGAAAAATGGGGTGAATGAAGACGTGAAGAAGGGGGTGATGCAGGCAGGGAGAGGGAAAGAGTGAGGGGAAAAAAGGAAATGAGGACTGGGAGGGGACAGCTGCCAGCAAAGTAAGAGGAATCAAGGGATGAGAAAAAATAAAGAACTGGGGAGGGGGGTCCTACATATATAGAAAAGGTACATAGAGAAGGACGGTGGCGAGAAGAAAGTGCGGTCTGTGGGGAAAGACCTAAGATGGGGGGAATTAGGGTGGAAGAAGCACATAGACAGGGAGAAGCAATAGGTAGGTGGAGGGAAAGGAGTTATGCGGGGAAGACAAATAAGAGTGGCTGGAAGTGGAAAGGGCAAGGATCTTCCTAGGGATGAGAGGTTGGGGGCGGGGAGAACGTGGGGGAGAGAAGGGGACGCAGCTGGAGGTGAAAGAAAAGTAGAGGGCCTAGGTGGAGTAATGTGGGTAAGGGAGGATGAAAAGAAGCAGTCAGAACGAGAAGAGAACCAAAGGTTAGGGTCTAAAGGGTGATGGCCCGGGCAGAGAAAGGGGGATGGGGTTGAAGGAACTGAGAGGGACACGGCTGAGAAACAAGGCCGGGAGGGAATGGAGAATTGGGGCGGGGGTGGCTAAGGGAAAAGGGGCACTGAGAAGGAACACTTAGAGAAAAGACGGAGACGGTGGGAGACCAAAGACTTGGGACTGGAAGCAAGAAGGCTCAGGAAAAGGGGCTTGGGGTGAAAGGGGAACCCCAGAGGGCCTGGACCCAGAAGCCAAGTGAGAGAGGAGTGGTTGAGTGATGGGAGAAGAGTAGTGAGGACTGGGTTGAGTACTGATGGAAGAAAGGGGCAGGGGATGAAAGGAGCGCTGAGAGTCAGAGCGCAGAAGAGGGGAGGGTGGAAAAAGAGGGGTGAAATGTAAAAAGGAGCAGAGGAGAGCAAGAAAATGTGGTAAAAGAAACACGGAGAGATTCTGAGAGGAGGGATGAACTGGACTGGCTAGAGATAGAAGGAGCGTAGAGGGGCCTGGGGTCGAGGATCAGTGGGGGAGGGGAATAGGGGCATGGGAACTGAGATGGTGGGGCCCCAAGGAGAGAGCCGGGAAGGGGGTTGGGGTGGAAGGAGCTGCGAGAGGGGCAGGGCCCCGGCGGAGGAGCGCTGGAAGAGGGGGCGGGGAAGGAAAGATCAGAGGCTGCGGAGCGAGAGGGGGAGGGGAGGCGGAGAGGCAAGGGAGGCCTGCGAGTCCAGCCCAGGCAGCGGGCCAGCACCTCCCCGGGCCTCGTCCCGCCCCGTGCCCCGCCCCCTGGCTCTTGGTCCCGCCCCCCGTGCCTCTGCGGCCCCGGCACCGGGCGTGCGTCGGCGGGGCGGCTCCCCGCCCTGCCCCGCGGGCGCCGCGGCCGCCTATATAAGGGGACGCGCGGCGGCCGGCAGAGCGCTGAGCCGGCCCCGTGCCTCCCGGAGCGGTCCACGATGAGCTACGCGCTAGAGTCGCTGGGCGCCCCGGCCGCCTACCGGCGGGTCACCGAGACCCGCGCCAGCTACAGCCGCACCAGCGGCGGCTCTCCGTCCAGCGGCTTCCGCTCCCAGTCTTGGTCCCGTGGCTCCGCCGGCGGCGGCAGCCTGAGCAGCTCGGCTATGTCCGTGTCCTACAAGCGCTCTATCCCCCGCAGCGCCTACGGCGGCCTGGGCTCGGCGCTGCTCAGCTCGGCCGAGAGCAGCCTGGACTTCAGCCAGTCATCTTCGCTACTGAACGGGACGGCCGCGGGCCCCGGCGGCGTGGGCGTCGACTTCAAGCTGGTGCGCGCCAACGAGAAGGAGCAGCTGCAGGGCCTCAACGACCGCTTCGCCGGCTACATCGAGAAGGTGCACTCTCTGGAGCAGCAGAACCAGGAGATCGAGGCCGAGATCCAGGCTCTGCGCCAGAAGCAGGCGTCCCACGCGCAACTTGGCGATGTCTACGAGCAGGAGCTGCGGGAGCTTCGCGCCGGCCTGGAGCAAGTGAACCACGAGAAGGCGCAGGTGCAGCTCGAGTCCGAGCACCTGGAAGAGGACATTCACCGCCTCAAAGAGCGCTTCGATGAGGAGGCGCGCCTTCGCGACGACACCGAGGCCGCGGTCCGCGCGCTGCGCAAAGACATTGAGGAGGCGTCCCTGGTCAAGGTGGAGCTGGACAAGAAGGTGCAGTCGTTACAGGACGAGGTCGCCTTCCTGCGCAGCAACCACGAGGAGGAGGTGGCTGACCTGCTGGCGCAGATCCAGGCATCACACATCACCGTGGAGCGCAAGGATTACCTGAAGACCGACATCACGTCGGCGCTCAAGGAGATCCGCTCGCAGCTGGAGTGCCACTCGGACCAGAATATGCACCAGGCCGAAGAGTGGTTCAAGTGCCGCTACGCCAAGCTCACCGAGGCGGCCGAGCAGAATAAGGAGGCCATCCGCTCCGCTAAGGAAGAAATAGCCGAGTACCGGCGCCAGCTGCAGTCCAAGAGCATTGAGCTCGAGTCCGTGCGCGGCACCAAGGAGTCCCTGGAGAGACAGCTCAGCGACATCGAGGAGCGTCACAATCACGACCTGAGCAGCTACCAGGTAAGCTGAGCTGGGGCTGGACGGATGGGGACGGGAGGGAGAACAGAGTCTTCTAGCCGCAGTGCCCCTCCCAGGCCGCTCCCCAGCTCCCCTTCTCCCTGCATCCTCCCCCACATCCCCTCCTCTCAGCCCACCCCCTACCCCATTCCTTTCGCTGCATCAGCCCCCACTCCCTTTCTTCGCCTTCCCAAACCTCAGCTATTCTTCTTTCTCTCCTTTGACAAGTCCTCACGATACAGAACCCCCTCCCGAAATCCCCTAGTCTTGGCATCTTCTCTCCGATTCTCTCCGCCCTAGTCCCTATCCTACATCCTTCCAGAACTAGCCCCTCCCCATCTCTTTGTGTCCTCCAGCCGAGTACCTAGCCTCTTCCCTCCCTAGTCATTTAACATGCAGAGTTGGCCTAACCCGGGAGGAGACAAAGAAAAATCTTTAAAAGTTCCATCCTAAAAGTGTCAAACTTCGGAGCGCCCTCTCTAGCCTTTCCCAAAAATGTGTCTCGGCTTTCGGTTTATGATCTTGCCGAGCTTCTGCACGCTCCTTAAAAAACTCTTAAGAAAAGTTTTTGTTTTTCTCCACTTTGGGGTTTCAGATGGCAAAATAACTTTAGAGTGTCTCTGTGTGTCTATGTTGAAAAATGTATATTTCCTAAGGGGGAGATATCAGTCCAAAAGTAAAAATTGAAGTTTGTCTTTAGAATGCCTTGTCTAGCAAAGGACAAGCTTATATATATAAAAGCTTGTATCATATATATATATATGATTAAAATGCATTCTGTCGTTTTGTTTCTGTTGCTTCTATCTGTTTTTCACTTCATCTTTGATGTTCGGCTATAGAGGGTGGAGAGAGTATTGGAGGTGGGGTGTCTTTTTTTATTTTGTTTTGTTTTGTTTTAATGCATCTTAGAGCATTGGGCTGGTGGGAGCTGGTAGGCTGACCCAGAATGCTTTCTGCTTACTGGGCATTTCTTAGTAGTGCAAGCTAAGGTCTGGGAGAGGGGAGAAGAGGAGCACGAGGTGTCTGTAGGGAAGGGAATCTGATTTCAGCTTGCATGTTGTTGACTGGAAAGGAACTCGGGCTGTCTGTTTTTAGGACACAATTCACCAGTTGGAAAATGAGCTCCGGGGAACAAAGTGGGAAATGGCCCGTCACTTGCGGGAATACCAGGATCTCCTCAATGTCAAGATGGCCCTGGATATTGAGATTGCAGCATACAGGTATGTAGCCCCGCTGTGGACGTGTCTGGAATAATCACGACACTGCAGAATCTGTTTTGGCAAACTGACGCCACCCACCCTCCCACTGGGGGAGGGACACTGCAGCCTGGGATAGTTGGTATTTATGTGAGCATAGGCATATATACACATACAAAAGTGGGGGGCGTGTATCTAAAATTTTTTAACATCATGACATGGCATTAAGTGCTGCAGTACCTTCAATTAAGACTCACAAAGGGGAGGGGGAGTTGGGATTTTTTCTTTGGAAATGTTTCTCAATCTTTTCCAGTTTAACCCTCTTTCTCATCTAGTCTAATCTGAGCCATTTTCTAGATTGCGGAATCTTTAAACAGTAATCAAAAGTTCTCTTAAGTTTTTTTCAAGGAGAGATGCCTTTATTTTTTCAACATTTCAAACTTTATCAGCAACAATCTAAATATACTAATATACTATCTTTTTAATGAAATACCTGTTTGATACACAGTAAATGCTTATTTACTTAAAATAGAGTTGGTTTTTTTTTTTTTTGCATAATTGAAATGTTACAAACTCCAGGCCAGGAGTGCTTAATCTGGGGAGCTAGGGCTCCTACAAGGGGTCCATGAATAGATTTAAGGGGGCTCACGAATTTTGATAGGAAAAAAAATATTTTTCCTTAACCTCTAATAGAAATTTAGCATTTTCTTTAAATTATTTTTAAAAAACATTCATCTGAGAAGGAGTGTGTAAACTTCAAGCTGCTTAAGTGGAGAGTGGAGGGGAGCTAACACAATAAAGGCTAACCCCTGATCTAGACAGAAATATCACTCTTTTTCATCTAAGGTCTAAATGGCTTTAGAGGAAAGTATTGGTCTAGATACTAGAACAGGTTTGTTTTCTTTGTTTTGTTTTAATGAAGGGAAATATTGACTTAAAGTCTCTTCAAACCTTTAGTCATATTCTGGAAGAACTAGAGGCTTAAGCTGCAGCCAATCTGTCTGGCCACTATGGTACCATTCAACAAGTTGTTGCACCAAATGGTGCCCCTCCTTCCCAAGCAGTTCACCTGAAATGTAGTGATCAACCAAGGAGATGTTATACTTAAGTGATTACCTGGAAGGGGACTAGCCACCAAGGATTCCCTAGTTCTCACACTGAAATAAGCCTATTAGTCCTGAGCCTCCAGGAGACTGGTTTTCTGGAAGCCCACTTACTCCAAGCACCATCTTCCCCCACTCTCATTCACAGTGGACTCACAGTAACCCTAGTAGGAGTAGCTCTTGAATCATGTTTCCACATTCTTTGTCTCCCCAGAAAATTGCTAGAAGGCGAGGAGACCAGGTTCAGCACATTTGCTGGCAGCATCACTGGCCCTCTCTACACACACAGACAGCCTTCTGTCACAATATCCAGTAAAATACAGAAAACAAAAGTAGAGGCTCCCAAGCTGAAGGTTCAACACAAATTTGTGGAGGAGATCATAGAAGAGACCAAGGTTGAAGACGAGAAGTCAGAGATGGAAGATGCCCTGGCAGCCATTGAGGCAGAATTGGCTTCTAGCGCCATGAAAGAGGAAGAGGAAAAGGAGGAAGAAGAGGAAGCTGCTGGAGAGGAAGAAATTGTGGCCACTGAAAAAGGAGCTGTGGAGGCTGCTGCTCCAGAAGCTGAGGAAGGTGAGGAAGAAGGTGAGAAAGAAGGGGAAGAGGAGGCAGAGGAGGAGGAGGAAGAAGATGAGGGTGCTAAGTCAGACCAAGCAGAGGAAGGAGGGTCTGAAAAGGAAGGATCCAGTGAAAAAGATGAGGGTGAACAAGAAGAAGGAGAAACTGAAGCAGAGGGGGAAGAGCTGGAGGTGAAGGAGGAAAAAACAGAAGTGAAGACTAAGGAAAAAGTCGTCATAAAGGAGCTAGTTGTTGAATCTACAGTGAAAACTGAGAAAGCCAAGTCTCCTGTAGCACTGTCCCCCCCAGCAAAGTCCCCCCCAGCAAAGTCCCCTGCAGCCCTGTCTCCCCCAGAAAAGTCCCCCCCAGCAAAGTCCCCTGCGGCTCTATCTCCCCCAACAAAGTCACCGACAACAAAGTCCCCTGCAGCTCTGTCTCCTACAACCAAATCTCCCATGCCAAAGTCTCCCATGCCAAAATCACCAATGCCAAAATCTCCTGTAGAGGAGGTGAAAGCTAAAGCAGATGATGAAAAGGAAGAAGCTACAACAGCTGAGGGAGAGAAGGAATCCCCCAAAGAAGAGAAAAAGGTAGAAAGTCCAAAAGAGGTCCCAGAAAAGAAGAAGGCTGACTCCCCCGTAAAAGAAAAAGCCGTGGAAGAGGTGGACACTGTCACCAAATCCACTAAGGTTGGTTCTGAGAAAGAGGCTGAAGAGGAGGAGGGAGGGAGTGAAGAAGGAAGTGACCAGGGTTCAAAGGGGTCTACGAAGGAAGATATAGCAATCAATGGGGAGGTAGAAGGCAAAGAGGAGGAGGAGGAGGAGCAGGAAACCAAAGAAAAAGGTAGTGGAAGAGAAGAGGAGAAAGGGGTGGTTACCAATGGGCTTGATTTGAGCCCAGCAGAGGAAAAGAAAGAGGGAGACAAGAGTGAAGAGAAAGTTGTGGTGACCAAAAAGATAGAGAAAATCACCAGTGAGGGCGGGGATGGGGCTACCAAGTATATCACCAAATCAGTCACCGTGACCCAAAAGGTAGAGGAGCATGAAGAAACTTTCGAGGAGAAGTTAGTGTCCACCAAAAAGGTAGAGAAGGTCACTTCCCATGCTATAGTCAAAGAAATCACCCAGAATGATTAGGAGAATAAAATCAGGTACAAAAGGTTAAGCCATATGACAACTCCAAAATGCATGTGATCGACGGCTTCAAAGCAGAACCGGTTCTCCCATGAGGGCTCCAGACACTGTATTTACTTTGTGCAACATAAGGGACCTGCATGCAAGCTCAGGGTGTGCTCCCTTCACAGTCTTTGGGGGATTAACAATGCATGATCTGTAATGTACCTAGGAAGATTTTCTTTTTCCCGTTTCCTAAGCTGTTGGAAGGGGGGGGGGGACACTCTGGAGGGATGTACTGAGATGTATTATGCAAAGATTCAACTGAGCCAAAAACCGTATTTAATACTAATAATAATGATTATGATAAAAATAATAATGAACAGAACTCTTAGCCTTAAGAAAGCTATTTATGAATAATTATGTTTACCTCTCTGGTGCAATTCAGATGGGCATTTGTTCATGGGAGAACCTCTGACATGCACAGTTTGCAACCTTTTGTGGATTGATGTAAAGCGTCCCAGCAGTTCTTGCTCAATAAAGGTCATATTGGAAACATGTCTGACTGTTTGATGGTCTCACTTTAAGAGTAAAATCTCTGCTTTTTAGGACTGTCCTGAAAAGCCAATTAATGGGGACAGAGAGCACTGGAAGGGGTTATAAGGGCCCTAGACTAAGGCATTCCCCTAGAAAAGGTTTGTTTGTTCCAAGATAGAGATTTCATTGGGAAGGGAGAAGGGGAAAGAGGATCTTAGTTCATCCTTATGGGGACCTTTCAATGTCTTCACTCCTTTCATTGTTGCAGGTTATCTAGCCGGTGTGGGGAAATTTAAGCCAAGCTCTTCCTTTACCCTAAGTCCATCACCTTCCCTATACACTATTCCATGCTTCCTCTCTAGGTATCCATAATTTCAGATTTGGTCCCCTCTCCCTTCCATTGCCTCTCAAGAGTCTTTAATTAGGAAAAGGTGTTCTACACCTTTTCAGTGGCCTATGTGTAAAATTATTTCCTTCCCCTAGTGTTAAAGGGGGAGTAGGATCAGGTAAGAAAGGGGGAAAGAACAGTATGGGTTTTGAACACTCTAGTCTCTAGCCCTCTAATGTCCTAGGAGAAATTTAGAAAGGAGTTAACAAGTCACCTCATCTACTTCCACCACACTAATTTTGCAGATTTGGAAAATGGAGCCAATAGAAAGCCACAAGATGAGGATTGTTCCTCACTCAATTCTCAGCTAACTCCCATATGTTGTAAATGCAGCAACAAGACTTATTTCAATTCTTAAATTGTATGACAGATACAAATAACACTTGTTATAATGTGAATATTTGATGGGTGCATTTCCTGGGTAAAAGAAAACAACCCCTGACTGGCATAAGTACTTGATATGAAGTGAGAGAATGTGGTTTCTAATCTTTTCCTGCACTTACCCAAGGTTACACAGGTAGGGGTTAATTTTACTAGGGCCTATTTCCTCATATCTGCCATGAAGGACTTAGCAAAAACAAGAATTCTTCTATTTCTCCCCCTCTTCCCCCCTCTTCCTCCTCCTTCCTTTCTTCCTCTCCCTCCCTTCCTTTCTCCCCCCTTTTTCCCTCCCCCCTGCACTTTGGCTGTCTTGTGAAACCTACTGCCCCTTCTCAGTATTATGCTTTAAAATGCATGAAACAATATGGCATGGCAAAGAGAACCATTTGTATTGCAACAGTACTAAGTTTGCGGATCCCAGGTTAAAGAAGCCTGAAGAAAATTATCTCCAAGGTCAATAGCATCATGATAAGAGATACTGTTTTTCCACTCCTGTATCAGGACTGATAGGATTCAAACATATGTCAACCTCCTGTATCATTCAATCTTTTTCCCCCCAGGTAAAACCACTTAAGCAGTGTTACAGTAGCAAAAGAGTCATTAAGAATAATAATATAAAGTAAATTCAATCTCTTCTTTAGATAAATGAAAACATTCCATCATTTTTAAGTCAATAATATTATTACATTTTTCAAAAGTCAAGGAAAGAAAATCACTTCCTTTATTAACAAAACTAAACTGGATAGGCTGTCACTTAGCAAGTGATTTAAGTAAGATCATAGGTGGAAAGACCCTACAGATCCACAAAAGTGATTAGTAACAAAGTCTATTAAGTCTTCCTAGCTAATACAAAAAGGGGAGCACACGTTTGCTTTTCAGTAAGGTCTTGCCCATTTTTTTTCAAGCAACCTAGAGAAAATATATGATTACTCCATCAAAATACTAAAAAAGGAAAGACAACAGTTCAAGTACATCTTTATAGCCTATTTATAGCCTTCAAGCATGCAACTGTGTCTTCAGAACCATGGCCTATGGACAGTTCAGAAGGGGCTACATTGGTGCCTACCACTCAAAATTCCAAATTGCTTTCATCTATGCCATTTCAGTCTTTTTTTTTCCAACAAGGAAAAACATTCTTTTTAGAGATAGCATGATGTACAAAAGCACACATTGAAATACACTGTCTCCTATTCTTATAATGAAATGCATATTATTATAAGCATGTTGTCAAATCCCCAGTCTGATTTAGTTTACTGATACGATTAATTGTCATTCTTAACCGAAGACATGTTGGTGTCATGTGTGTTGATGGGTTGAGCTGCAGAGAAATCCTAGATTTAATATAGACAAGAACTCTAGACAAAAATAACTCTCTGGATAATAGCAGCAATCTAAATAACAGGATCTTTTTTTCCCAAAAGGTTGTCTTGTGGGTGACAATTTCATGTTAAAATCAGATGTTACTGCCAATAATGACCCAGTTTATTTTTAAGTGTAAGGAGCACTAATATTTCCCCCCATTTAGAGTGGGACTTTATTTTTGGGTAACTAGAAACCCATGTATAAAGAAAGTTAAGTGTTAATGCATATCTATAGGATCAAAGATCTGATAGAGGAGACTTTAAAGACCATTAAGTTAATCCCCCATGGTCAATATCCCACCTTTGTCAGAAAGACATTCAAATCCCTCTCCATAATTAATGCCCTAGCTTTTCAAAAAACTGGCTTTAAAGTGCTAAATAAATGTCCATGTCATTATTATTGTGTCAATACATCAATGATCTGTGATTCATTTAATCTAAGAATTATACCAACACAAATCACAATCCATTTACAATATAATAAGTCTTGGTTGCCCAAAGTTCAGAGAGATTAAATCACTAGGTAATTACAGTCAGGATTTGATTTCAGATCTTCCTGACTACTGAAGCTTCACTCTATAGACACTGCCTGCCTCTCTTCACTAAGGAGAACTCACAAGGTGAAATCATGATCTCCTGGTTCAGCTGCCCTCTTTTCAAGTCCTGCTTCTGACTCATTCTGGCTATGGGACCCTGGGCAAGCAATTTAAGCTTTTGGTGCTCCCAAACAACTAACAGTATAAATTTCAGAAAAGGTGCCATTCTATACTAACAATCAGAGCTTTGTGGTTGGGAGCTTCTTGTACTCACATCCATACCAAACTGCCCCCTGGATACAAGTATTCCTTCTACACTATCCTTGAGACATGGTTGTCTAGCTTCTATGCAAATACCACCAATGATAAGGAATGCAATAGCTCCCATGAACATCCTTCTATTGCTGAACAGCCCTACGGATTATAAAGTTCTTATCTTGAGTTGAAGTCCACTTTCCTATAACTTCAACCCGCTTCACCTATTCACTCTCTCTGGGGCTAAGCACAATGTCCAATTTCTCTTCCAAATGACAATCCTTTAAATTCCTGAAGACAACTATCATATAGCCTTTAAGAATTTTCTCCTTTGGAGTAAATACCCTTATTCCCTTTCCTCTTTTTAAAGTTAATGAGACATATAGGGCATACATAACAGACATATATAACCAAATGGGAAATCAGATTTTTTCCCCAAATATTATGAAAGCATGATCTAATGGTCCTTCCTAGAGATCAACCAAAATGTGATTTTTTTCTTGGTCTTAACCCTTGTTTCTCAGAAGCCTTACACTGCATCTATATATGCATGTTATAAGTGCATGACAGCAAGGTTAATCTCTTCATTTGTTCATACTAACAATTTTCAAGGTTCATTGCCCCATTGATTTGGTCACAGAGATTAGTATGGATTATGAAAAGTCAAAAGACTCAAACCAGCCATGTAATGAATGTGCCTATTACATCTTATGTAGATACATTCCTACCATTGAGGAAGAGAGGGGAATAAGCATTTATATAGTGCCTACCATGCACCCGGAATTTTTCTAAATACTTTTAGTAAAACAATTATCTCATGTTATCCTTACAATAATCTTGTAAGTAGCTGCTATTATTATCCTTACTTTACAGTTTGAAAAACAGAAGTTAAGGAACTTGCCCAGGGTCTCACAGCTAGTAGGTGCCTGAAGCTGGATTTGAATTCAGGACTTCCTGAATCTAGGTACAGTACTCTATCCACAGCACTACCAGCTGCCTCCATTTTTGCAATGACTGTTAACTGATTCCCCAAGTTGAGAGCTGCTTACATGGAGACCCTGTGTTTTTATAGGAGGAGGGGGAGAGAATAAACCTACAAAGTACAGAGTGATGTTGGCATCATTCTTGTCACCATAACAACTTGTGGTTTCCAAAATGTGGCAATGACTTTTCTCATAGTAACTTTAATAGGCACTAGGAGAAGAACGTGTTTTTTCTAACACATCTATTTTGATTACTAGTCAGTGCAAAGACAGTATATGCACACATTGAGAAATTCATTTTCAAAACAAATGAGTTGGCTACCACTATTGAAAATGTTGTGTTTTAGTAGATTTTGCCCGTCTTAAAGATTACGGTATAAAATATCTAATCTCAACTAGGCCCTCATAGTAGCAAGGAAATCCTACTACTCCCCAATAAACTCACTATCCCATTCTCCTTCACAGCTATTCTCAACCCTCTCAACTCTCATCACAATTCCCACTGTACCTCTCTGGGGAGGACCTCACCTATACTTGACTCCTTTTCCTTCAGAAAAAGAGAGGTAATTCACCAGTAGGTTCCACTTCTCCACTTCTTACTCATTTCACATCATTCAGACATCTTCTCTCAATTATCTCCTTTTGAACACCTCAAATTGCCCCGTAAGTCATCTCTAACTCAACACATCTAATACAAAATTCGTTATCTCCCCCAGACTCCCCTCTTACACTGTCTAGGACACAATGACCCTGCCAGTCAGCCAGACTTGAAATCTGTATGTAATCTTCAACTCCTCATTCTCACTCACCACATATAGATAATTCATTGCCAAGTTCTCTTTCTATTTTCTCAACCTTTTTTGCATATGTCCTTTTCTACTTTACAATTCCTACTCTAGGTCAGGGGTTCATCATCATTAGCCTAGATCACAATAAACTTCTAGCTGGCCTTCCTGACTCAGGTCTCTACCCACTCCAATATTCTACCACCCAGATGTCCAAGTAATTTTTCTAAAACATAGATCTGAACATGTCCCCCTCCCCTGCTCAGTGAACTCAAGGCCTACTAAGTCCAGGAACAAGTACAAATGCTTCTGATTAGCATCTGAAGATTTTCCTACCCCCAACCCCATCCTCCATTTTTAATCTTTTTCTCTCCCTCTCCATGCCTTCTATAATCCTGAAGTAGTGTCCCATTTGTTCTTCTTTGACCACAGCACTCCATGCCTCCTCTCTGTGGGGGCCAAATCTAACAGATTCTTAAGCAGATGTCCAAGTCCAAGGACTTGTTGACTTGCTTTGAGTTCAAGGACCCGTTGAGCTATGTCCGAGTTCAGACTTCTTGACTTGTTTGAATCTTGGAGGATGCAAAGGCCCCTCTGGACAGGTATGCCATATCTTTTCCTCTAAAGAATATGGCAATCAGTATCAAGAAATATTGCTGTGTCTGCTTCAAGCAGTCTGGATATTCAGGAAGCAGCTTGGTAGTCAAGGTCTTTGCTGATATCTATGTTTAGCTGAGTGAATTCAGGAGAAACTGATGATCCTAAGCTCACTGTAAAACTTTCCATGTAGTAACAAGAAAGATATATAATCAACTATACTACTCCATTAAATCAACATTGTTATCTAACTATGCTCATCTAGCCTGACTCTTTTGTCACCATCCATCCTACACTGTCAGTTGCTGGCACCTCTCTCCCTTTTTTCCTGCTAGGTTTTATACCTGCAGGACCAGGAGGGGCAGGAGGCATCCTCAGCTTCTTTCCCTCTCAGATTAACTCCATGTGCTCTGCATATATCTTGTATGGACCAAGTTCTTCCCATGCTCTCACCTATTCTAATGTGAAATCTTTGAGAGAAGGGACCATGCTTTGACTTTCTTAATAAAGGTTTATTGACTACTTACAATCTACTGTGAGTCAGGAACTGTCCTAGGATGTGCTCTCAAGGAGGTCCTTCTATCAAAGGGCACAATAAGAGATAATATATGTTAAATGGTTTGAAAAATATAAAAATTTCAACTGTCAGAGACATCAGCTATCATAAGCAACACCACCACCACCATTATTATCCCGCTATCATTTAATTTCTATGTCCTCTTTTGTACAATGGACATACTATTGGTTGCCCTACTTAGTTCTTAGACGTGTTGAGTTAGAGTTGACTTACAAGTGAATTCTCTTACTAAGAGGCCTCCTATATTATTCAAACCACAAATCTGGCCATATATGACACTTTAAGGTTCACAGAATATTTCCCTTTTAAATTACTACTTTACAGAGTTTACAAAGAACTTTATATCCATTGTTTTATTTGAACCTCAGGGCCCCCATTAAATAGGTGCTACAGTTATTATTTTACCCATTTTATAGACAAGGAAACTGAGGCAAAGAGAAGTAGAGTGATTTTTCCAAGGTTGCACAGCTATCTGAAAATATCAAGACCAAATTTGAACCCTGGTTTTCCAGGCTCCAAGTCCAGACTTTACCCAGTAAGTGATGTAGCCTCATAATTCACTCAATTTATGCAGGTGAAGAGTTGTGCAGTCAGCTCAGTCATAACCAAATCTCTGTGGCCCCATTGGGGGCTTTTGTGATTCAGACATACTGGAGTAGGTTGTCCCTTCTCCTTGCAAGTTGATAATTGCTTAAAGAACTGTCTATAGCACTGAAGGTAAACAATCCATAGGCATTTATTAAGCTCCTACTATGTACCTGGTGTTGCTAAATACAAGAATTTAAATACAATGAATAAAGCAATCCCTACTCTCTAGGAAATTATATTCTAAGGAGGAAAGACAAGAAATACATATATACAGTATGGAATTAATGAATGGAAGAGAGTAAACTAATTGTAGGAACAGAGAGAGGGATCTAGCTTTGGGGAAGATTAGGAAAGGCTTCCTGTAGAATGAAGTACTGCAGCTTTCTTTGTCCTGAAGGAAGAGGTGAATTCTGTAAAGCAGAAAGGAGGAGGAAGTGAATTCCAGGGATGGAGGGCAGGTAGTGATGGAGACAATGAAAGATGAAGTGACTTGTGTCAGACTCTATGGTTATGCACAGACTTATACACTTACACATAAGGGATTCTGATAGAAAATATTACATTTTAAAGGAAAATTTACCCTGACCAGTCGCTGGGGCTCAAAAGAATATGCTTCCCCAATGACACAGAAGAGAAGCTTCTCAGTACAAAATTATGTCAGATAAATGCAAGGAGACAAAGTCTGCAGGAGAGAAGGCATTGCATGCTGGACTCTGAAAATATCTCCACAAGTCCCAGCTATCAAGTCTGTCCTCAGCAGCTTAATGAATGGCCATCCGTGCACAGAGGAACCTCAATTTGAGAAGCTAGCACCATAAATATTCAAGGATTAATTCCAGGCAGAGTATTATTTGAGGCTCCTTAAATAACACATGCAATTCTAATTAACATGCATGTTTCACAATAGTACCAGTCTGGAAAATTTGAAATCAGTGGGAAGATCAAGACGATACCAATTGCATCTTTCATGGCCCTCCAGATCAAAGGCTGTTCAACAAAAAGTAGACAACAAGAATTCTGAGGTGTCATGGGAAACCCATTGGATTTCAATGAATGACAATTGAGTTCAAATCTTGAATATGACACTCAAATACTATGACCCAAAGAGTACTGAGAACCAATGAGTAGACACTAAATGAAGATGAAGAGGACAAGGAGGGGAAGGAGAAGGAGGAGAAGGAGAAGGAGAAGGAGGAGAAGGAGAAGGAGGAGAAGGAGGAGGAGGAGGAGGAGGAGGAGGAGGAGGAGGAGGAGGAGGAGGAGGAGGAGGAAGGGAAGAATTAGGAGGAGGGGAGGAGGGAGGAGGAGGAGGCGGGGGAGGAGAAGGGGGAGGAGGAGAACCCTCATGCAGAATTTCACCTCTGGGATCCAGTTAACTTTGAGTCTCTTTGATTCTGTGTCTCTACTTCATAAAATTATCTGAATAGAACCAGATTAGATGTGTCCCCAAGAACAGAACAATGGGAGATGTTGAATGGGAGTTAAAAAGAGAGAGACTTAGGCTTGTCAGTGATTGAAAAAAAAAAAACTTTCTAGCCATTTCAGCTATCCCTAAGTGATCTGGTCTGCCTCAGCAGATTGAGGGGTTCCTCTTCACTAGATATCCTTAAGAAAAGGCTGGATAAGTCTTTGATAGGGTTGGTGAAAAAGGTATTCCTGTTCAAGTACAGGGGATACCATATCAAAAACTCTTAACTGCCAAAGTATCAATGGATAGATTTCCTGGGAGTCTGTGAATTTGGGTGGGGAAAAATATCACATCTTTATTTTCACCAACCTCTGATATTTAGCATTTCCTTCAATTATAGATTTTTTAAAAATCTCCAGAGGAGAAGACCATAGACTAACTTCAACACACCAACAGAAGAGTTCATAACACAGAAAATAAAAAGACTAAATACCCCTGGGCTGGATGGTCTCTGAGATTATTAGTATCATTTTACTTCTCCACTTAACAAGAACCTTCTAAGAAGTCAGGAATGACATTCTTAGTCCTCTGATATACACTGCTATGTGCCTACTTTTTACCTTTTAATGAAAACTCCCTTTTCCAGTGAAGGAAACAAGAAAATTACATGTGCTCAATGTGACTCAGGACAAAATTGGGATATTTCTCTGCATGAACAAATGGACAATTACAGATAACACTAAAACAGTCCACCCAAAAGAAAACCTTTTAAGATTTCTGCCATAAAAAAATTAAAATTGGCCTCCAAACACGTGTCCCTTTTCCCACCCCCCTCTCTCATCTGTTATCATCAGAGCCTGACAGCAGATTATCCTGGGCACTGACTTATTGATGATCAGGCTTATTAATTACCATGTTCACGGGGAAAGCATTTAGTGTTCAGCCCTTGAGTTCACTGTGCTGGCAGAACAGATGGAGAAATATAATTAGAAGCAAATCCCACCCCAGTACCATTTGAAAGGCCTCCACCACCTCCACTGTGGTGGCATGAGTTAGGTAGGTTTCTTCATTGCTACCACCTTCCAAGAGTCATTGGGATTTGATTATTTTTAGAACTGCCTCCCCTTCTCTTATTAGCATTTGGGAAAGGATGTTGTCCTTGCATCTATATCATATGTTTGTCCACAGGTCTCCAAGAGTCATGGAGCTATTGCAAGACCCCTTGGCAGGAACTAAAACTAAGGTCAAGAATGTCAAAAGGAACAAAGTATCCAAAATCTCTAGCTCCTACTGACATCCCTACCTTCAACTTTTTCAAAAAAATTTTATTAAGTGTCTTATCCTATGCATTTCATACATTCTAAGTATTTAAAAATGTTTCATTCATTCATTCATTCATTCATTCATTCATTCATTCCTAACTTGTCCATTTCTATCAAGGGCACCTCCATCCTTCCAGTCATGCAGGCTTGAAATCCCTGTGCCATCCTTATCTCTTCACTCTTTTATTTCAATCTCTCCTATCTAATCAGTTACGGAGTCTTATCAATTATACCTCCACAAAGAACTTTCACATTCAACCCGCTTTAATCCATTCCTGTGGCCATAAGCCTCCTTTAGGTCTTCATCATCCCTCACTTGGGCTATCAGTGTGGCAGGTTCCCACAGTGCCACAACCAAGAGCAATTTATATGCCAGAGAACTGTGACTCATTCAAAGCTGACATTTTCCTTTTTTGTTCTTAAAGGGTAACATGTTACCTTTCATAGCCATAAAGCTGCCTAAGGGACAGTGATCTCATTGCACTCCAGGTAGGACTGTATTGAATTGGAAGAGTATATAATCTGAACAGCACCAAACAGGTCAAACACCCCCATCCTTCTCCACTTTACATATAGGCATAAGCATCATTTTTTTTAGTCCTGTGGAATCCCCAAATACAGTTCAGTTGATATTTTTTAAAGTTTGACTTTTGGTATGGTGTAGTGAAAAACAAACTGGAATTAAGTCAGAATATTTCAATTCTAAATCCCAGCTAAGACACTTGGCTATTTCATTGAACCCTGATACCAATTCTGTGACTTTTAATCACCACCCTGAGCCTCAGTTTTCTTATTAAAAAAAAGAGGTGATGCTCCTTGGACTATCTACCTTGAAGAATTGCTGGGGGTAAAGAAATATATTCATCTAAGTTACTTTTATTATTGATGACACTTTAGTCCCATGCCCCAACTTTATACAACACAACAATCACTTAAATGAATATATGTAGTCGATCATTTACCAAAAATTTATAAGAGAAATTAGAAAAAAAAATTGACAAGCTACATAAGAGACAAACATTCTATGTCATCAGTCACTGCCTGGACATTTCAAACTGGATTACTGAAGAATCTCAAATTCAAGATGCCTAAAACGAAATACATTCTTTCCCTCAGCCCTCTAGCAAATTTCCCTATTTCGGCCAAAGATACCACCATTCTTCCCTAGCCTCAGCATCACCATCAACTCCTCACTTGTCCTCTCCCAATATATGCAAATCAGTTGCCCTATCTTACCAGTTCTGCCTTTACTGTAAATCTCACCTATGACCCCTATCCCCACTCATTCAGCTGCTACCACTTTCATTCCAACCTTCACCTAGATGATCATAATGGCCTCCTAAATAGACTCTTGCTCTAATGCCTCTTCCGACGCCAATCCATCCTCCACACAGCCAAAGTGGTTCTCCTTAGGCCCACATCTTACCAGTTGCTCCCTTACTCAAATTCTAGGGCCTCCCTGTTGCTTCTAGGATAAAATTTAAAGCCATAAGTTTACATTTGAAATCCCTCATAAGCTGACTTAGATGTCCCCTTCTATCCCCACCATACTTTATGATTCAGCCAAAGTGGCCTTGTCCCTTTTTCTCACCCCCAACCCTCCATCTACTGTCTCAAATCCTTCGTACTAACCATCTCCCACATTTGGAATGGGGACACAGGATCACAAGAATTATAGTTGCAAGAGAATACGCAATCCATCCCCCCCCTCAATTTTACAGAAGAAACAGGCCTACAGGACTTAAGGGACTTGCCAAAGGTAGTTACAGAAATGAGATCCGAATTCAGATCTGTTGACTCAAAATTTCTTGCTGTTCCCATGCTCTTGTTTTTTTTGTTTGTTTGTTTGTTTTTTTATCTTTTTAGAGGAGGCAATGCAGGGCAATTGGGGTTAAGTGACTTGCCCAAGGTCACACATCTAGTAAGTGTTAAGTGTCTGAGGCCATATTTGAAGTCAAGTCCTCCTGACTCCAGGGCCAGTGCTCTATTCATTGTGCCACCCAGCCGCCCCCACCTGCATTATTTATAAATAAAGAAACAGAGGTTCATAGATGTTAGCCAACTTACCCAAAGTCACACTGACAGTAAGGGGAAGAAATACATATAGAATCTGATGGCCTTGGTTTAAATCCCTACTCCATCATTTATGTGAGTTCACCTTCCTGATCCTTAGTTTCATTTGTAGAGAAAAGGCTACAGTGAGTTGTGTTTAATATCCTTTTCATTGATTAATCTTTGACCCTGAGAACTAGGACTAGGCAGGTCTCCTGACTTCCAAGCAAGTACTTACCCCATTACACCAGTCACACTCATGTTATTGTCTCTGCTGCTTCAGGTTTGGGGATGTTACTGACATAAGTTGGCAATGCAGACTAGTGAAGGGTCCCAGGAACCTGGGGTCCTTGGCTGTACTCTTTCACAGGCTACCACTGTGATGGGAAAGTCATGTTTTCTCTTTTACTCAGATTCTTCTTTAGTAAAGGGGGCTAAAAGCACCTGCCCTCATGGCAGAGCTGTTGTGAAGAAACAAAAATTCTGGCCACGTAGGAGCTCTTTAAAAAGAAAGATGTTTTACCAGTGGAAGGTCACAGCTTCGAGCAAGCACTCTCCCGGCTCTGGAGATTCTCATCAGCCCACCATGCTGGCTGCTTCTTATTTTCCAAACCCTAACTTTCCTACAATCGAGGCTGAAATAAAACTCACACCCACTATTAGCTGCTAGTACCGGGAAAGCTGGGTACCTATTAATGGGAACGTGGGCACCATTTCAACTCTGAGAATGACATGTCATTAGATTTCTTCTGACTGCTAAAATTGGCTTTCAACAAAATGGACAGATATTTATGTTTAGCTATGAATCTCTCTGGTTGTCTGTCTGTCTGTCTGTCTCTGTCTCTCTGTCTCTGTCTCTCTCTCTGTGTCTCTCTGTGTCTCTCTGTCTCTGTGTGTGTCTCTCTGTCTCTCTGTCTCTCTCTGTCTCTCTCTCTCTGTCTCTGTGTCTCTCTGTCTCTCTCTCTGTCTCTCTGTCTCTCTCTGTCTCTGTCTCTCTCTCTCTCTCTCTGTCTCTGTCTCTCTCTCTCTCTCTCTCTCTCTCTCTCTCTCTCTCTCTCTCTGTCTCTCTCTCTTCATTCCTATTTGTGTTTCTCATATAATCTCGCAGGTTGTGTTCTCCTTTTCCCCCAGGACTCTGGTCTGGATTAATGATCATTCCTTAGATTATACACTAATTAACTTGCTACTTATTGATCTACAAATAAAGCAATTGTTACTCATCCAGCAAAGAGGACAATCTTTACGTTAACCCTAAATTGGTGGGAAATTCATCTGCCTCCATTTGGTCATCTTATTAGTAGAAAATTCCCAGCTAAAGTGACATGTTAATTAAAAATATGTGCAGAGATTAAGAATACATTAGAAATGCTATTTTCTCTCTTTCTCTGATTTATGTTATGTTTTCAAAGAGATACCTGCTTTGGTCTAAGTGGTTGAATCCAGTTAGCAGTATTTCAGGAACATGCTGGTGTGTGGACTGGTATTTGGGCTGGGTATATTGAGGTGGGGGAGATTTAAATGCTTCCAGACCCCTTAAGAGGCTCCCAGCTTGTAGACAAGAGGTGTTGAACACACTGCTGGTGGATAGCATGTGGTTTGAAAAATGTGTGTCCCCAAACCAGATTAAAATGTAATTGGGAAACATATAAGAAACTAAATAAAAATACAATAAAAGATAGATAACATTACATTTAAAAATTATATGCAGCCCAGAGGGACCACAATGGACAATTTAGTGGCCCCTATTTCTATTTGAATGTGATCCCACTGCTCGAGGCTATCCCCACTGAACTCTACAATCCATGAGGGCAGAGACCATGGAATCTTCAGAGCTCCAAGGACCCTCCAAAGGTCATTTTGTTCAATTCCTACAAAATCAGGAATCTCTTCAATATCTCTGCAACCTACCAAGTGATCATTCAACCTCTTAGAGAATGAGAGCCAGCCCCCTACAGTCCCAAACAATGTGGTTTGGTTTCTGAGTCCTTACATTAAGTACTACTCTTCCTCCTCCAATGATGACTCTTCAATCAGCCCTTTGGGTCTAAGCAGAACAAATTCAATCCCTCTTCTTCACACCCTTTCAAACACTTGAAGGGGGCTCTCACTGCTGCCCATCCACAAGCCTTTCTCTTGCTCAGAATAAACATTTCAATTTTCTTCATCTAGTCCTCTTATGATATACTTTCTGGTCCCCTCAACATCCTGGTTGATCAATCAATAAGCATTTATTAATCGTTATTAATAGAAATTAATATAATAATAATAGCTACCATTTATAGAGTGTTTACCATGTGCTGGCTATTGTGATAATTGTTTTACAATTATGATCTCATTTGATACTCAGAACCCTGGGAGATAAGCATATTATCCTAATTTTAGAGATGGAAGATCTGGGTTCACATCTCAAGGCTCTTGAGCCTTGGTGACCCTTTCTGGGTCTGTAAAACTGAGGCGTGTTCGATGAAATGACCCGAAGTTTTCTTCTAATGTTATATTAATATCCAAAAAATATATGAGAATCCCTGTTATTACCATTCCTCATAACAACCCCGTGTGTCGAGGTGGAAGACCTAGAATCTCACAATGTGTGAAAATTAAGCATCACCAATTCAAAACTAGGAAGAGTCACCCAGCTGAAACACCCTCGCTTTTGCAGATGAGAAAACTAAGGCCCAGTAAGTTATACTATTGCAACGTGGCAGAGGTGGGATTCGAAACATCGGTGGAGATGCAGGCCGGGCTGCAGAAGGGCAGGACCGAGGCACAGGAAGCGCGGCAGCACTAGAAGAGTTCCGAGCTCTTGCCCCCACCCTTTTCTAAATTTACCGCGAACAGGTCCGGAGTTATTGGACTAATAAGGAGCCTACAGCAGCGAGCTGTCAGGGAGATTTAAAAGCTACAGGAATGGAGCGCAGGGCTGCAGAGAAACTTCAGTTGGCACAGACTCATTGATGCAGGGAAAGGGAGGGAGGGAGAAAGGTTGCAGGGAAAGGGAGGGAGGGAGCATGCAGAGAAAGGGAGGGAAGGAGGGAAGATAGAGGGAAAGGGAAGGAGGGAGGGAGGATGGATGCAGGGAAAGGGAAGGAGGACGAATACAGAGAACAGGAAGGAAAAAAGGGGGGAAGGCGAACAGAAATGAATCCTACCTGGGGTACAGTCTCCCCCACCCAATTTCCCAAAATCTCTCTTTGGCAAACCTAAACCATCTATCCTCTCTCAGGTCCTTGAATGCTTTGCTTTCCACTTGAAAGTGGGGGTCATCCCCCTAGTGGTTCATAATAATGGCAGCTCACGTTTTTCTGGGTCACAAAGCCAACAGCGTTTCTCATAATGCCCCGGCGAGGTCAACAAATGCAACTACCACGATCCTTTTCCAAAGGAGAGCTGGAGAGCACCCGCTCCAAATTCTGGGCCAAGTCTTCTTTCCCATTCCAGTAAAGAGCTCACGGAAGGTATCATCTTCCCTAGGTCACAGACTTGTCGGATCGTTGATCTGGAGTTCGAAGGATTTTTCAAGACCATTTAGCCCAAGCTGCTCATTTTACACAAGAGGAAACCGAGGCCTGAAGGCCTGAGTTGATTGGCTCAAGACCAACCAAGTAGGAAGGGCAGAGATGAATTATACAGGGAGGGGAGCGGATTAGGCAGGATAGTGTATAATAGCCTCAGAACAACCTAAGAAATGGAAACAGGGTTCTGAATGTAAGGGGCCACATATGAAAACCATTGCTCTGGGAAAATGGAAGGAGGAACTGGGCAGGATAAAGACCTTTGAGGGAACCATGCTGTGCTCCTAGTGTGGGGAACTTTTGCTCCTGGGTCCCTCATTTAACTGTTTCGATGTCCTCTAGTTTTAACCATTTGGGATGGGGAGGACTTTGGAAATTTATAGGATCACAGATTGAGAGCTGAAGAGAACTCACCACCTAACAATACTTTCATTTTACAAATGAGCAAAGTAACGAAAGCAAATTTTTAAAGTCATATGATTTACCCACTGTCACCCAGCTAAATAAATGCACTGCTCTCATTCAATCTTGTGCTAAATTGTTTACACATTGATCATATCACTGAACTGGGAACCTCCTGAGGATACACTGGTTTCTCAGCTAGACTCTCCCAAGTGCCCTGGGCTCAGTTAGTGTTTATTGAACTGAATCTCTGTGTCTCCAAGCCCCCAGCCTTTCATCTTTTACATAAACATTAAAAAAAAATATTAAGCACAAGATATGTGCCAGGCACTTTGGTAAATACTGGGATACAAAGAGAGGTATGAGACAGCTCCTTCTCTAAAGAAGCTCACAACTAAAGGAGCCATGGTAGTAATTCCAACTTAATAAAGATTTGCTGAAATTTTCTAACCTAATAATAATGATAATAATAGCTAGCCATGGGCTTTGTCTATGGTATCTCATTTGAACCTCACACCAGCCCAGTGGGAAGGTATTATTTTTACCCCTATTTTACAGATGCAGAAACTGGGACTCAGAAACTTGTCCAGAGTCACAAGCTAAAAACAACAACATTAATAGGTGGCATTTGCATAACTCTTTAGAGTTGCTAAACCACTTTACATATATAATCGAATTTGACTCTAACAAAATTCAATTCAGAGAGGTAGATGGTACTATTAACTCAACTCTCTTCTTCCTGACTCCACGTCCAAAACTCTGTCCACCGAGCTACTTAATTGTAGCTAGTAAGTATTTAAGATGGGTATCCCAGTCGTTTAAGCCTCCAGAATCAACTATCAATGTAAGACTCTGTCATGCTACCTCTCAATTGAATCGAATTGGATGAGCATTAAATTCAGGTGATGAGATGAGAGAGGGAGAGAGAGAGAAAAAAAAAAAAACAACAGAATCTGGTCCTAGTCAGAGTCAGTTGAGGCATGGATAATGAGTCAACAGAAGAGTCTGAGGAGGAGTGGGAAGATAGGTATGAAGAGAACAAGTATAGGAGAGTGTCATGAAAACTCAGAGACAGTGTCCAGGAGCAAAAGGTGATTACCAGAATTAAATTTTGCAGAAAGGTTAAGAAGGATGAGAACTGGGGCAGCTAGGTGGCACAGTGAGTAGAGCGTCAGCCCTGGAGTCAGAAGGACCTGAGTTCGGATCTGGCCTCAGACACTTAACGCACACACAAATAAAAACCTAGCCGTGTGACCTTGGGCAAGTTACTTAACCCCAATTGCCCTCCAAAAAGCAAAAAAAAAAAAAAGATGAGAACTGAAAAAATCCATATGATTCATCAATTAAGAAATTATTGATAAACTTGGGGGAATGGTTTCAATTAAGTAATAAAGTTAAATAGATTGCAAAGGATTGAGAAGTAAGGAGGAAGAGTAGAGGCATACTTTCTAGAAGTATAGCTGTAAAGGGACAATTTAGGACAAGATAGGACAGTTTGAAGAGAAGGTAGGATCAAGTGGAGACTTGTTTTGCTTTGTTTTCTGGGGGGGGGGGATACAGAAAACGGGGATATCCCTCCCTGAGCAGGATGGAAGGAGCCAGTAGATAATGGGAAAATTGAAAGAGTGAGAAACAGAGACATAGAGATGGAAATTAGATGCAATAATATGAGGGACAAGCTCCTGGTGCAAGCAGGAAGGGATAAGATCAAAGTAAGAGAATTTGGCATTTTTAAGGAGAAAGGTCATCTCTATATACAAAGATAGAGCAAAGGAGGAAGCAAATTGCATGGCATAGAGGTGGATTGGTAAGGAAGAACTGGGGAAAATGGGACCCTCACAGAAGTCACCTCAATTTTTTTCAAGGAAGTATGATCAAGGTCTTCTCTCAAGAGGTGTTAATGTAATCAGACTAAGGAGAGATGATTAGGTTTGGATTATATGATGTGAGTAGTGTGGATAATAAAAGGAATGACATGTGACAGTAAGGGTCCCCTTCAGATTAAATAATAAAAATGTGTAGTGCATGGTTGTGGGATCTCTATCAGAATTTTGATGTTTGAGGTATAGAGGGAAGCATATGAATAGAAAGAGTCTTCCAAGACTGGGATTTAGAAAGTGGTGAACAGCAGTAAGACAGAGGGAAGATGACTATTGAGCTAGTTATCTATAAGGTCAAGACTCTGAATGGAAGAAAGGGAAGGCAGAGCAGGGGTAATGGTGTGGGACTGATATGAAGGCATAGGTGGGAGAGATCATAGGGAAAGAGGATATTATCAGATAGAGGAATTTCAGTGTTAGTGATTGGGGTGGGGATGCAACTGCAGAAGTAGATCATGGAATCTGGGGGAGTTTGTTAACTAGGAAGACACCTATAGATAAATGGAAGTCCCCAAATATAAGGACAAGGTTAGGGTTGGAAGAAGAAAGGGAGACCATAAAGTCCTTGAGAAAGAGAAAGACCTGTAGGCTGATAGGAAACAATCTCCAAAATCTGGATAGGATAAGAACTCTGAATGGTCTTACCCTCAAAGGATGGAGAGGTTGGAGAGAAAAGGTAATGGGATACAGGTTCTTGAAAGTGATAATGAGGAGCAAGGATGTTCCTCACAATTTGGAACAAGTCTGAGTTACTGAAAAGGGGCCTGTGTATGGTGTGATGGGCAAGATTTGGAGTCGGATGATAGAGATTCAAATTCTGGCTCTCCTCTGTCAAAGTAGGTAGTTGGATTCTAGTGTTCCTCCTAGCTCAAAGCCATGTTGCTATGACCTTGAACCTTACCTCATATACTATCCTTTTATTTCCCCAACTCCTCTGCTTATTAATTTCTCCAGGCAAAGATTGGTAAGGGTGACAAGCTACGAGAGACCTTAGGGATCATCCAGTCTGAAAACTTAGTTATAAAGAAGGAAAGTGAGACTAAGAGAGGTGAAGTTGCCCAAGGTCACACATGTAGGAAACAGCAGAGCTTGGGTTTGAGCTCACCTCTCAGAACTCCAAAATCAAATCAGCTCCCTTGCACCAGACTCCTGAGACCATTCATGATGCTCACAGGGTGCAGGGGTGTGGAAGGAGAAATTAGAGGCCATCTAATATGACCCCCTCATTGTGCAGATGAAAAACCTAAGACTTAGAAAGGTTGTGAATTTCCCATGTGGAAGAACCCTCCAGAACCCTCTAGCTCATCCTCCTCATTTGCTGCTAAGGAAATGGAGTCAAGGGAAATTAGTAACTTGCCCAAGGTCAGATGGGTAATAAGTGGAAGAGTCAGGATGGAAATCCAAATATAATCCTCTTTCCACTACAAGCAATACTAAGTAATAGGTGAGATCACTTTTATTTTCCATGATGAGTTATAGTCTTCTCTGACACTAGGGGAAAAAATAGAAAAATGAAGCTCTGTGGTGAATTGATAATAATTTTCCAAGCCTGGATCACACATAATTAGTGAATCTCTCACTCACCATGCCAGATCAAGGCAGAGACTTGTACTTAGCTAAGATTTTCTTCTTTATTACTGAGCTGGGGGATGAAATGACAACAGAAAGGCCTCCTGCTGGCTCTGTGTTCAGAACAGAGCTGGAATTGTGTTCCATTTTCAAGTTGGTATGTGGGGAGACCAGAGGTAAGAATAAAGGGCTTTAATTATGCCAAAGTGCAAATATTAACCACAAGTTGTAGTAATATTGTGGGAATTGTGCTGAACTTGGGAGTCAACTCTGCCAGGTACTTCCATATACCATGGTCAGATCTGTGGGCTCTCTAGTCAAGCAATTGATCAGTAAATATTTATTAATCTTAACTCTGTGCCAGATAATGTGCTACAATGTGCTACAAGCTGGAGATACAAAGAAAGTAAAAAACTAGTCCCTGCCCTCAAGGAGCTTACAACCTAACTCGGGGAAAATTATATATATATATATATATATATATATATATATATATATATATATATATATATATATATATATATATAAGGAAGCAGAAAAGTACACATGATGGAAAAGACCATTGGAGTATGGCCAGATAGAAAATGAAGAGGGAATTTACCTGGGCTACCTGTCAGAATGGAAAGAAATCTTGAAAGGTGGAGAAGGAGAAGATGAACGAGGAGAGGACACTAACATGGCAGCCTGTTCCAGGCTTTAGTACTGCCTCAGCATCTGCATAGCTGTTTTAGTCCCCCTCCCCCAGTTCTTTCATACCTCCCTCCTATTACTAATTAGTATATCTGTATTGGTGAGGATTGAGGACCACAAAAGATCTGGCAGCATCGTTTAGAAAAGCTGCATACTTTCCTCAAATATCTGACAGTCACCACATTAAAACAAGGTCAAGGTTTAACTCATTTTTTCCCATCAAAGCCTCAGGAAACACCCTGCTAAATGCATCTTTGTGGCATGCCTTCTTGTCTTTGTGATTTCCTGCTAATCACATTTCAGGCTCCACATACAAGACAAGAAAACGATAAGAGACAAGAATAGGCCCAGCTCATTTTACCTGCCACCTGAATTCAGATGGATATAAGCTCCATTACCATTTGTCTAATTGGTAGTGAATTGGAGCATTTTTCCCTCTACTGCTATAAACAGCCTGAGATTCTTCCATGGAGAACTCCATTGGGGAATGGCTCTTATCCCTATAAGTTTGAAATAATCCTTTACACATCTTGGAAAGGAGACTATGTCAAAGAAACTCTCTGCAAAGATTTTTCTCAATTAATTGCCTCCCCTTTAATCTTTGGTTTATTATATTTGTGCAAAACAACTTTCAAATTCATGGAATCAAAATTATCCACTGTATCTTCTATGATCTTATGAACTTTTATTCCATCCATAAATCTGATACATACTTTTCCTCCATGTTTCCCTGATTTGTTCAGGATGTGACTTTTTTGTTTGTTTTTTGCTTTTTGGAGAGGGGGAAGGTAGGTCAATTGGGGTTAAGTGACTTGCCCAAGGTCACACTGGTAGTTTTGTGTTAAGTGTCTGAATTCGGATTTGAACTCAGTTCTTCCTGACTCAGGGGTAGTGCTCTATTCACTGCGACACCTAGCCACCCCAAGGATGTGACGTTTTTACATTTAGGTTACCCACTGATCCATGTAGAGCTTATCTTGGTAGCAGGTGTGAGACGTTGGTCTAAATAAAATTTATTCCATACTGCTATGCAATATTTCCAGCAGTTTCTGTCAAAGTTGTTTCCGTCTTGTCCAACTCTTTGTGACTCCATTTGGGGTTTTCTTGACAAAGATACTGGAATGGTTCACCATTGCCTTTTTCAGATAATTTTAGAGATTAGGGACAGGGGCAAGGAAGGTAAAGTGACTTACTCAGGGTCACACAGCTCCTATCTGAGGTTGTATTTGAACTCAGGTCTTCCTGATTCAGGCCTAGCACTCTTACCACCACACCATTTAATTGTCTCTTCTATCAAATTGTGAGTTCTTATCCAAGCAGTTGGATTGTTTGTGTTTATTGAATATTAGACTACTAGATACATTCATTTCTATATGTTATGTACCCAATCTCTTTCACTGATCTATTTCATTTTAACCAACATCAAATTGCTTTGACAGTTGCTGCTTTTATGGAGAGCTGGAGAGTTTGCCTCCATTACAAATAAACAATGGTGGCTCTTGGTTTTAATAAAGACTGTAGCTTTCACTCACACCCATCGTATTGGCAAAGATGACTAAAAGGGGGAATGCTAAATGTTGAAGGGGCTGTGAGAAAACAGGCACATTGCTGCACTGTTGATAGACCTGTGAATAGATGCAACCATTCTGAAAAGCAATTTGGAATAATACACAAGACATGACTAAACAACTTTTGACCTATACCACTGCTAGGACTATACCTCTGGAAAGATTAAAGTAACAGGAAAAGATCCTATGGTTAACAAAAGTTGCCATCAACAGAAGTGGCAGGATTTTCCATAGAATACGTGAGAAAGGACCTTCAAGAAAGCTAAGTAACCCCATCCTAGAGATGAACAAACGGGACCCTATATAGGCAAGATCTTCCTTAGTTACACAAGAACATCTTGCAGAGCTAGGACTAGAACCCACATCCCATAACCCTCACATCAGTGCCCTTTTCCTTCCCTGAGCACTAGGCCTAGATCAAGAACTTTCCATTTCCATAAGCTTTGTTTTCTGGCTCTTTTCTGGGATTATTGCTCATTCTTCCCATGAAAATAACAAAGTCCACTCATCATATTTTTTTCTTAATGTATTTTTTATTGTGGCACACAGGATGGGGTGGGGGGGAGTGATACAATGTGTAATTGCTTTCAAACTTGGTTCAAACAATTCCCAAATCCCATTGTTTCTATTTGGCTATAATTCCTTTTTAATATCACCTTGCTATTAACAGCACTCAGTCCTCCAAACCTACTTTCCAAGACCAAAAATGCAACAAGTTTAGTTTCTATCCATAGAGGTATCTTTGCAGAACCCTGTCAACAATAGAGCTTTCAGGTTCAAAGCCACAGCATGACAGACAATGCATTTGCCTGCTAACAGTTTTCATTTGAAACATCTGACAGAAGTGAGTCTCAAAGGTGAAAGTACAGTGCGGCATATAAATGAAGGCAGATAAAATGCAGATATATGCATTGGCTCCCCCGCCCTGAAAGTGATATCAATTGCACAATAACAAATATGGGGGGTGGGGAATCAGCAGATAAATCAGCTTTTGAAGACAGAAGCAGAAAAACATATAATCAGTAACTTCTGCTCTAATCCAGCTTATTAGATACAAGCATCAAGATTCCATAGGATATGCTAGGCATGGACAGCTATGAATGTTTAATTTAAATGAAGTTCTTAACCAGTTGGAATCATCCTCTGAACCTCTAGATTTCCAAATTAAGAAATGCAAAGTAACATCCAGGAGACCCACATCAGGGTGGAATTTGCCTCAGGCACTGATGATTGTTTTTTACATTTGGCATCAATTGTTTATTGAGGTGTCTTAAAAGCTAAGAGGCTTGTGGAATTTCAGGGCAGCAACAAAGAGGCCAGGAACTAAGCTGAAGACCCAGAATCACCACTGGTCCCGATTTGTTAGGCAAAATGTGTTGGAACATTTGTCTTCTGATCTCTGGATCTTTAGACATCTTGTTTACACATAAATGATAATGATCTGGTTTTATCACCTGTTTATCACAGTTGCATTTGGACCAACTGAAGAAAAAAAAAAAGCTATTTACTGTTGGGCATGTCAAGATGCACTCTACCCATTTTGTGTTCGTGACCTTTCACTGGTCCTTTACCTTATGTGCATATTTGCTCGATGGGGTATATTTAGTCCATCTTCTCACAGACCTCACCATGAAACCCTTTCCCTGAGCTACAATGTATGACTTTGTAGTGGGACCAGTATACTGGTATTGCTAATGTCCTAGGAGGTTTTCCCCCTTATTCTTTCTGTGAATTACTGATGATGTTTAGAAGGATTGGGGAAATGTTATGGGGCGGAGAGAGATCAGGTAAGGAGGAGGAAGAGGGTGGGGGAGATAGGCAAGACTCTTGAATGGTAACTTAAGCTTGAGTTCCTTAGAAAGCACCAATTGGGGATAAATGTATTATTTAAGAAAAGGGAAAAATTTACATCTCTATTTTTGGTACCACGAGATTCTGAGATCAGTAGCCTGGCTTCTGACTTGTCAGCTGCACATTGCTTGAATGCAGATTTCAAACTTTAATTAACACACAATAGCCACAAGAAGGGATTATAATGCCGTTCCAGGATGCCTTTATTTGCTACTTATTGCACATAACTTGGGGTCATTATTTTCTAACCACCAAAGGTTTCCAAAGATTAATTATTTTTTCATCAAGTTTAACATTTATATCAATGACTGTTTATTCATGGTTTTTTTTTAATTGTAAATGACTGAATCATCCATACTGCCATCAACCCAGAATTCATAAGCACGTAACCATGCACAATCTGGCAGCAAGCCAGAGAAGCTATCGGAAGCACACCAAATACTCTTGCATAGGGAATACATTAGCACAACAATCACTTTCACTCTAGGTCATCTCAGATTAGTTGGTTTGTTTTTGTTAAATATGTGGTTTCTTATTCTTTACAGCATTCGGTGCTCAACAGATTGTGTAGTGGTGGGATTGTTGACCTGATTGGGGGAAACCTGAAATAGTCAAGGAAAAGAGAACTCAGTCCTTCTTCTTGGGCTCCACGGCTGCTTCTTCTCCAGCAGCATCTTCTTCCTTCTTCTCTTCCTCTTCCTCAGCTTCCTCACCTTCCTCTCCAGCTTCTCCACCCTCTTCTTCCTCACCTTCCTTATCTTCAGATTCTTCCTTGGCACCTTTTAAAGGCACACAAGGAGGAAGAGGGGAGATATCACAGTTAGAAGCAAGTCATGTCAGACTCATCTAGGTTCTCAGTAACATTTCTACCAAGGGTCGAGTTGTCTAAATGCCATTTGTTATAAAATAAACACATCAGAGTTCTTTGTTAGTCATAGGGTCCTAGACCTAAAACTAATTTCAGAGGTCAACTAGGCCAAGTCTCTCATTTTGCTGATGAGGAAACTAAGACTCAGGTGACTTGCCCAAGGTCACCCCATTAGTAACTGTCGGAGATAAGACTTGAACTCAGATCCTCTGCCCCCAGAGCCACTTTTATACTACATAAGAATATTCTATCCCAGTACTCACATTGCCTACTTCATTCCCATTTTTCAAAAGCATACACATTGAACAATCCCACTGGATGAGTTTTCATTATTGGACACTGGAGGCCCATTGAAAAGCCACCAAATTTACTACTGGATAGCCAAAGCCAGTCTCCTCTCAAGCACTAATTCCTTTAGATGTTCCCTCTCTTTATACACCTGATCCCACGTGTTAAGTGTTGGGCACAGAGAACAGTGGCTTATACTTCTACAAGAACAACATGAGCAGCAGAAAGGAAAAGTAAATTTTAAGAAAAAGAAAACAGTGGAGAAGGTTCCATTTGAAAGTCCTCTTGTTTTTTTTTTTTTATTTTGTTTTTTTAAATCTTGCCTGCCTCCATTCTCTTCCCAGAAAGGTAAGCCATGTGAATGATGCTCTCTAATATTACTAAAAGGCATGACTAAAACCTGTCTGACAGAACGTGTCAGGTTCAAGGAATGTTTCTACTTCCTTAAAACAAGGATATTGGACTAGATGGCCTGGGATTTCCCCCCCAGCTACAATACAACTGTCTTACCTTCTTCCAAGTTACATTCTGCCTAAGACATTGTAAAAGAGATTAATGGCAGCATACATTCATATCAGCATTCCAAATTAAGCAAAGATTCCATCCGATGCTTCCTAACAGTTCTGGGGTTAGTAAACACGATTATCCCTATCTTACCAAGGAGCAACCTGAAGCCCAAGGGTCAACTGAACGGCTAAGAACAAAGACCTTGAAAATAATGAATATAGGACCTGAACTCCAATTTCAGGAACCTTCTGACTATGCCACATTTATACAGAAAACCCTGGAGGTCCTCTTTCTAGCTTTTTCCCCAGTGGATCTGATTTTTACCTTCTTCACCTCCTTCCTCTTCTTCTCCCTCCTCCTTCTCCTCTTCCTCAGCCTCTCCTTCTCCTTCAGAGGGGGGCTCATCTTTGGCTTCTTCTGCCTTGGTTGCCTCGATGGTCTCTTCCACCTCAATCTGTTCTTCTTGGACGTGACTGGTGTAGTATGAGGGGAAGGCCCGAGCAGACATCAAGTACGAGCTGGTCTGGAGCCCACTGTAGGCAGAGCGACCAAAGACCTGGGAGCTCTGGGAATAGCCACTGGTCAGACTTCCAACACTGGTGAAGCTCAGCCGGGTCTCTTCACCTTCCAATAATTTCCTGGAGAGCAAAAATAGGGCAGGTGGTGGGGAAGGGAGGCACGGGTTTAGAAATCAACAACAGCATGTTCTCTAACCCATCCTTGTTTGTTTGATAAAAGTAAAGCAGAAGGAGTATGATACAAATCGTGGCTAGAACTTTCCAAAGTAATAGTATTCAAAAGTCAGACTGGAGTACTTAAAATTCCTACTCATCAAATTTTAAATATCATGGCATCATTCTTTAAAGTCTGTATCATCAACAATAGAAACTGAGGAAAACCAAATTCAAGAGTTATCGGGTCAATGACTGGAAAGAACCGAAGAGGTCATCTAACTCAAAATCCCTTTGCCTCCATTTTGCAGATTAGGAACTTTTTTCTTACACACTGACCCTAAATCTGTCTATTCTATGTCCCCCTCAATGCCTCATTCTGACCTTGAGGACCAAGGTCTTCTTCCAATGCTCACCCCTTTCCACCATCAAAGATGTGAAGCTCTTAAATACTGAACAATCTTCTTGGTCAAAAGATGGCTAAATTTTTGCTACTCAGAGGTTAAGGACTTCTCTTGGACATCTTCAAAATAAAGATATTCAGCTTTGCCATGATTTTTCCCCTTCCTCTGCACTGGGCATAATGAATTATCTCCTATTCCTCCCTTCAAATTCAACAACTATTCTCACTTGAAAAAGCAGTAGTTCGCCCTGAGTCGGGAAGCATGAAAATCATAAAATTATGATTAAAATCAAACTAAATGTCAAACAACCCTAGCAGTAGGCCTTATTCTTTTAGGGGAGAATCCATTTGTAATGGTTTAAATTTCAATAAGCAAGCTGTCTGCTGGCAATTTTATGTTCAAATCATATTTTTAAAGTCACACCAGGGTTGTTGATGTTTAAGATAGTTTTTAGGTGAAGAACCCAAATTCCTTTCTTTTAAGAAAAGGAAGAATCTTTGGGAGTTATAACTGCGCACTACAGGGCCTGCTATTCCCTTGCTGAAGACAGTCAGTTAACAGACATTTATTAAGGGCTTTCTATGTGCCAGGAGATCTGATTCTACCCATTACAATTAAAAATAAATGCCAATATCCAGATTTAGATCATGTCTCAGCCATCTATGCATTTCTAAGGAAACTGGGTCAGAACCCGAGACAGAGAGCATCTTTAGCCAAAAGAAACCAAAGGCATTTACAGGACTGCCTGGGGATTTGACTGCCATCCAAAACTCTGAAATGATCACAATGTCATAGACTTAGATCTGAAAGCAACTGTAGAGACTGTTGAATTTGACCCACTCCATTTACAATTAAGGAAACTGAGGCACAAAGTGGTTAATCGATTTGACCAAGGCGATTAAGACAGGCTCTGAACCTTCTGAGTCTTCCTAACTTGTCAACACTGTCTCAGAATGATGAGGCTTACTCCCAAAGAACCCAACCTGGCATCTAATTCCACCCCCACCCCAAGCTTTCTAACCGACACAAGCTTTCTAACTTGCCCTCCCCCCATTCACACCTGTAGGCTGCAATTTCAATATCCAAAGCCATCTTCACATTGAGCAGATCTTGGTATTCTTTCAAGTATCTGGCCATCTCACTCTTGGTGGTTCTCAATTCATTTTCCAGTTTGTTAATTGTGTCCTGTCAGGAGTGAAAAAACAGAACCTGGAAAACAAACCTCTATTTCTTCTCCAAGCATGTTGCTCTGAAATAAAGGAGGTGAACATTCTAGCAGGTTTCCAGAGGCAGAGTCCATATCATGGTCTGTGGACCTGTCTACCTCCAGTCTCAGATGGATTCACTCAGAGGTGGGTACATACCCAGAACCTTCCTGAATTCTCCTATGCCAGTTCCCAAACTGCACAGTCACAGCTCACCACCAGAGCTGCAAGGCTCGATGGAGAGGCTGCCTCCTCCGACCTGCCCCACCCCTCCTGGCACTGGCTGAAAAAGCCTGCTTTTTTTTGTCACAAGCAAAGCCCACTGACCACTAGAGCCCTGGGGGTCAGTCACACATCAACTCAGCTCTTTCTTCAGCTTCCTTTTCCCTCTTCATCTGGGATGGCAGACAGCACAGCCATAAAAAGAGAAAGCCTATTATTCAGCAAGGCTTGGATTAGACTTAATGGTGACCAAGATAAGAGCTGGGAGATAGAAGGACCATGGAGAGTTGCAGCTCTTAGAGAGTCGGCTTATCTCTTCTTCAGCAACATGACAGGCCATGTATGAGCAAGTCACTACCCCCTCCTGCTCCGTTTCTTCTCCAAGGCATTTTGCTGATTCAAACACTTATTAAATCATCATAGGGATAGGGCCAAGGGTTTCCTTTAGTATAGGAAACTCAAAACTGTTTCTGTGTCTGCAGAGCAGCAACTGCAGACACTTAAGAGTCTTAGAGAGCTAGCTGGGGCATTAAGAGGTTAAGTAACTTGACCAAGGTCTAACAGCCTATGTCAGTCAGAAGCAGACCTTGAGCCCAGATCTTCCTGGCTTGGAGGCCAGCCACCCGGCCTCTAAGACAGGCTTCCTCTGTTAAATAAATGCCAGTTATTATGGACAACAATAATCACAATCATCTTAATAAATCTCTAAAATGAAAGCTTTAGAAAAGATGATCTCCAAGTCTGTCCCTGTTTTAATGTTCTCTACAGACTTAATAAAGTTACTTGGTGTCACACATCACTACAGTGTTCTGATATATTGCTCTCCTTCTACAGAAGGGCACTGTCTTATTGTGACCATCACCTAACTTGACCATGTTATCTTGTTCATTCAATGCACAAGTTCGTTGGGGGGGGGGGGGCGGGGGTAGGGAGGGCAGGGAAGAGTTAGATAAATTCCTAACTACTGCCACCTATCGGGGACAGAGGAATGTTCAGCACATTTACTAACTGGGCAAACGAGAATAGTCCAACTCAGCGTGCAGGAGTGCTGCACTTCTCAGCCTCCCGTCCTCCAACACATAATGCCAGTGTGGGGTGTGCCAAAGAAAAAATACCCGGTGCCCTAGTTGCACATAGCGACCCCTACCTCCATCTACCTATCCCTAAGGGGATGCTATACCCCACCCAAAAGCTCCAGCACCTGCAGTGCATAGGTTTCCTCCCTCATGAACCCCCCTCCATACCCCTCCCCACTCAATACTGACGATGGCTCTAAAGTGGTGTTCTGGAAAGCCTTGGGAACGTAAATCGGATAACCTGAGATTTAGACCACACTCTACCAGGTAACGGGTCGTTCCCTTAGATAAATCGCCCGACTCCACCCGAGACTCAGTTTCCTCTTACGTCAAACGGGACTGCAGGAGGAATGGTAGCTCCGAGCCTCGTTTGCCTCGCCTGCCCCTCAGAGCCCCGCCCCCCTCCCGCAGCTGCACTCCTCCACCCCACCCCCACCGCTCCACCCCCGCCCGCAGGCAGCCGGTCCGGTTCTCCCCCCGCCACCGCGCCCAGCCAAGCCCCCGAGTGCCCCCGCACGGGCGGCGCTCACCTGAAGCGCGCTGATGTCGGCGTTCTGCTTGTCCTCCAGCTCCTGCAGCTGCTTCTCCAGGGCCTCGTTCATGCCGCGGCACGCCTCGATCTCCAGCGTCTTGGCCTTGAGCAGGCGGCGGCTCTCGGACACTTCATCCTTGGCCGCGCGCACGGCGTCCGTGTTCTTGGCGGCGCTCTCGGTGAGCACGGTGAAGCGGCTTTTGAACCACTCCTCGGCATTTTGCATGTTCTTGGCCGCCAGCTTCTCGTACTGCGAACGGATGTCCTTGAGCGCCGCGGACAGGTCGGGCTTGGCAGACACGTCCATCTCCACGGAGATCTGCGCGTACTGGATCTGCGCCTGCAGCTCGGCGATCTCTTCCTCATGCACCTTCTTGAGGAAGGCGATCTCGTCTAACAGGCTGTCGATGCGCTTCTCGAGCTCGGCGCGGGCCAGGGCCGCCTCGTCGGCGCCCTTGCGCGCCTCCATCAGGCGCCCCTCGGCGTCCTCGCGGCTCAGCACCTCCTCCTCGTAGCGCGCCTGCAGCGCGCGCAGGGTCTCCTCCAGGCCATCGCGCTCGCCCTGCAGCGCCTGCTTCTCGGCGCTCGCGTCCTCGACGGCGAGCCGCAGGTCTCGGATCTCCTGCTCGTAGAGGGCGCGGAAGCGCGACGGCTCGGCGTGTTTCTGTCGCAGCACCAGCAGCTCAGCCTCGAGGACCTTGTTCTGCTGCTCCAATTCGTGGACGCGCTCGATGAAGCTGGCGAAACGGTCGTTGAGATCCTGCAGCTGGACCTTCTCCTGCGTGCGGATGGACTTGAGGTCGTTGCTAATGGCGGCCACCTGGCTCAGGTCCAGGCTCTCCAGGCTGGGCAGCAGCGACGAGCTGGACGAGTAGCTGCGGCGGACGGAGAGCGCCGCAGAGGAGCCGGGGGCGGAATAGCTGGAGTAGGCCGAGCGCGCGGCGCTGCTGTAGCCGCTGCGCACCGACGAGATGTGCACTCGCGGGCTCTCGGTGGTGCTGGCATAGCGCCGCTTGTACGCCGTGGCGTAGTACGGCTCGTAGCCGAAGGAGCTCATGCTGCCGGTGTGGGGTCGGTGGGCCCGCAGCCCAGCCGGCTGCCTGCCTGCTGCCTGCCCGGCGAGCCGGAGGAAGGAGAGAGATGGGGAGGAGGAGAGAGGAGGGGAGGAGGACGGGTGGCTGTGTGCGGCTCGCCGCTGGCCGCCCGCCCCCTTTTATACACGAGCTGGGACTGACGCAGCCTCCGAGCCCTCCCTCGCCTGGCTGCGGGGGGCGGTGGCCAGCGCCTTGCGGCAGCCAAAGAAAGACGTTGCGCAATTCTTGAGGGTGGGGGGAAGAGCAGGAGCAGGAGGAGACTGACTGTGGAGGAGAGGGGAGCAGAGCTCTGCCCGTGAGGGGAGGCTCGCTGCCCCACCCAGCCCCCACCAGCAACTTCACTAGGCTGCTCGCCCCTCCACCAACCTGCAGCTCCTTCAGCTATCATTTCCCAGGTCTCCATTTCTTTTCTCCCGCTCCCCATCCTTCCACCTCCTTGCATGGACACACCCACTGTGCCATCTTCTCTTTCCCATCTTCCGAGTTATCGCTCTCCGGTCCCCACCCAGGCCATGGAACTCTTGCTCCCAACCCACCTGGTGCCTTCCTCAGGGATCCCCAGAGGCCTCAGCCTCTATTGTCTCCCGCCCACCTAGCCAACCCCACTAAAACGCCATGACCCACTGTTTCTTAAGCTCCTGTGTTCCCTGAGACGTTACAGTTTCCCAAGGGAGTCTGAGCTGAAGTATTCTACAGCCATTTACCCAGGATCGGGGTGCAGAACTGGTTAAAATTCGCGTTTTTAACTAGTGGTCCAGAGACGTAACCGTGGATAGATTTCAGGGTGGCAGTGAACTTGGAACCCTTGCATCTTAATTGCATTATAACGAGTTTCCTTTGTAACCCTGTACAGTTTATTTTACGAATTTAAGAACGTTCTGAGAAGGGGACCATAGGCATCATCAGACTGCTGAAGTGGTCCAGAAGCCAAGAAGGGGAAGAGAGGAAATCCTTATGGAAGGAATCCCATACCCTGCCAGGGGCCATAGGCTTCCCCCCCCCCCCAAAAAAAATATTGGCAATTTTCCGGTGTCCTTTAATCCCTTGGTGTCCCTGTTTCTCTGCACAGATCGACCCCCTAGGAAAGTTACCTCCCGGAATAAAGGTACATTTTTCTTTTCCCCAGCCTTGAATCCAGTTTTGTTTTAAACCTGGTCCCATTTGGATTTGCCTGGTTTGTTTTTAATTGTCCTGCCGTCCACAGGGTTTCAAGGCTAGTGCGTGTCAGTCATTAAGCATTTTTAAAGGCCTACTATGTGCCAGGCACTTTGTTAATTCCTGAGATCGAGTGCGTGGGGGGAGGGGGTACCCGGGGAGGAGGGACCCAAGGGAGAATGGCTTGAATTTCTAAACATCGGCACACTGTGATTGACTTTTAAAACCTCCGCGAGCAGCACCCTAATGCAGACCGGATACCGACAGTTTTTGTGCTGCTGTCGCAACTGCATTAGCCTCTCTGATAAGCTCCTAGTGGCTGTCTTGAAGTATTTCGGAGCTTTTCCTTTAATATTTTTTCCCCTCCAGACAATTCAGTTCACCGGATTTAGAGCAGTCAGGCAAACTCTCCGTCCTGTCTAAGGTTCTAGCTCTGAAATTTGCTGCCTGTGTGACCCGATACAGCTCATTCAACCTGCCCAGCCCTCGGTTTCCTCTTTTGCGAAACGAGAGTTGAGCTGGCTGGTCTCTCAGGCCTCTTCCCTGACCGAGATCTATGATACTAGAAGATAATTTCCTAATCCTTGCATTTTACAATTCTGGGATGGCATTCTCCGGAAGAGCAATGGTTAATCCTCTGGGCTCAGTACAGTTCCTCATTATTTGTCTGCAGGCTCAAAATAGCGAGCTAGTTTTCCTCCCCCGCCTGGTATGAATGATAAAACAGGTAACAGTTGCTGGGGAAAAGACTCGGGAATTTTCTCCCCCCTCCCCCATTTTTTAGGCATTTTTATCTATTCAAGGAGTTTCTCTCTGCAGTCCAGCCCTAATGCACTTCAAAAGCTGAGAAGGTGCCTGGAGCAGAGTTTTCATGGCATCGAGGAGAAAAAGAAACCTTTTTTTAAAAAAAAATTGGAGAAATTGTTCAAAATTATCAGAGTACCATGGATTTTTCTCGTTTAGTGACTCTTCGGTTTCTTAACCCATAGAATAATGCCATATTTGAGGTCCAGCCCTAGTCCAGGGCAGCTTTATTTGTGAGAGTACAGTTAAGAAGAGGTGAGGAGAGGCAACTTGGCATGTGCACAGAAGGCCTGTCTTGGAGTCAGGAAGTTATTGTTCAGTCCTGTCCAACTCTTCATGACCCCACTTGGGGTTTTCTTGGCAAAAATACTACAGTGATTTGCCATTTCCTTTTCCAGTTCATTTTACAGATGAGGAAACTGAGGCAATTTACCCAGAGCTACACAATTAATAAATGTGTGTGGTCAGATTTGATCTCAGGCATAGGAGTCTTCCAGACTTAAGGCTTGGCCCTGTAACTACTACATCACTTAGCTGCACCTGGAGTCAGGAAGACCCAAATTCAGATCCTGCCTCTGATTAGCTCTATGGTGATTGACAAGTTGAGAAACCTCTCATTTCTCCATGCAAATTTCTAATGTTACAATTTAAATGAGTGTTGGCAATCTACATCAGTGAAGTGTGTCCTTATGGTAGGAGTTCTAATGAACTCAATTGTGGAGCTAAACCAAAAAAAAAAAAATGGAATTTAAGAGAGAAAAAAAGATGGATGTGCTTAAATGTCCAAAGAACTGCCATAGGAAAGGGGAGACAGATTATTTTTCTACATGTCGAAAGAATGAATTTTTGCCAATGAGGGGAAGTTATAAGAAGGCAGATTTCACTTCTCCCCAAGAAAGAACTCAATAAATTTTATTCACTATTGCAGTAGGCAGTCTCAAGAGTTCATGTGTTCACCGTCACCAATGAGAGAAGCTATACTAGAAAGACCATTTTATTAAGTGGCAGTTGGCCTTTGATGACTTCTGATTTCCAACGTTAAGATCCTATGGTGGAGCCACACATTCTGATCCACTTTTATGAGTAGGTAATAACAGCAATGAGGTAGGGAGGTAACAAGGATCAAAGACTCATCTGTTGCTTGGATTGTTCAATAACTGGTCCAGGCTGTCCTCTTCTAGACTTCTCCATCATGCGCTGGTTCTGGATACTCCCCCAACCTTTTTCAGCTTTCTTTTATGTGTCTTCTCCATTAGAATGTAAGCTTCTTGAAGGCAGGGACTCTTTCACTTATATTTGCATCCCCATCATTTAGCATAGTACCTAGCAAATAGTGCTTAATAAACTTTTGTTGACTGACTGTTGACCCACATACTCTCTCCTTCCAAATCCATTCACACAGTAACTAAGTCACAGTATTCTCAAAGTGCAGATCTGACTAATCTCTTCCCCTCTTCAAGAAGCTTCAGCGGTTCCCTATTTGCTGCAAAGATAAAATGAGAGCCCCTCTATTTGACTTTTGAAACCCTTCACCACCTGTCTGTCTTTCCAGAAATGATTGTTCATTACTCCCCCTGCTCACACAGTGAATTTCAATCAAACGGATCCACTTGGTGATCCCGATCCATGACATTCCGTTTGCCCCAATGCTTCCATCTCTCAGGACCCCTAACTCCTTTTGATGAAGCAGCACCTCCTACAAGAGAGCTTTCTTATTTCCTCCAGATGCTTCCAATTATGTTGTATTTAATGTCTGCGCACTTTGCATTCACCTGTCCATATGATTTAACCCCTACATAATAAAATGAAAGAAGGCAGTGAGCAGTTTTGGTTTTGTACCAATATGTGCTATATGCCTTTCATATATTAAGTTGGTTTGTATCTATTTGTACTATGTGCCTTGCATATAGTAAGTACTTAATTGTTTGTTTTAATTGAATCTAATCAGATGATTTCCTAGGAGAGAATGCTGGACCTGAAGTTAGGAGAAAGTTGGATGATACCTGCCTCTGGTCAATACTAGTCCTGTGACAATGGGCAAGTGGCTCATCAGTTCTGAGCCTCAGTTCTTCCCAGTGGTCAAGGTATAATACTACTTACCTCCCAGAGTTATTAATAAATTAAGGTACATATAGCAAGAGCTTTTAAAACTTTAAAGACCTACGAAAATGTTAGTTATTACTATTACAATAGGATGAGGGGAGGGGCGATTCCACCAGGATAGAAATTTTACTTGGGGGGGTGGGGGTGGAAGAGGCAGCAGGGAGGAGGCAAAGGAAGGCGGGTAGTGGGAGCCTAGCAACTATGTTTTTATTGGCTAGGCTCTTTACTGTTCTCAGCCAGTCAAAAGGCTGGCTGTGTTATCAAAGTCAGGTTGGGGAGCTAGCCTTGGTCCTAAGCAAGGGTATGAGAAAGGTTTAGCAGGATGGTACAGAAGGGCGTGGCTATGCTGTATTGGATTTATTAATTATATGTCTTTTTTTTCAGAATTTAAGGATTACAAAACATTTTACCAGCATTTAGTGGGATGGGGCAATGTTAAACTGGGTATGCTTGGGTATAATTAAAAAGAAATGGAAACTCCTTTGCTTAGGCTCACTTTGCTTTGTGCATATTTGGAAAGCTTATTTGCTGTGGGCCCCAGCCCTCCCAGCAGTTTCAGGTTCCCACTTCCAAGACTTGTATCTATTGGGACCTTTGCCAAGGAGGCTTCACACTACAGAGGAAACCTCCCTAGAAGAGACTGAGTGAGATAAAGAAATGGAGGAGAGGTGACAAGGAAAGGATCCCAGCAGGGCATGAGCTGTGATCCTTTGGTCATAGCCCAGCACAGTAAAGGGGGTTTGGGTATGTGTGTATCTCTCTCTGTGTAGGGGGAGTGGCATTCATGATCAGGGTGTGTACTATTGTGGGTGTATTACTGGGGTGGTGTGGGGGCTCAGGACCACCCCCTGGAGGAAGGAAACAAATCCCAGTGTGTATTCCTATTTATCTCCCCACACACATTTTTGTTGTTCAGTCATTTCAGTCATATCCAACTCTTTGTGACCCTATTTCTCTATGTAAATAAGCATAGGATCACACAATCCTAGACCTGAAGCTGGAAGGAACTACAGCAAAATGCAGCCCAAGCCTCTTGCTTTACATATAAGGAAACAGAGGCACAAGAATGTTAAATGACTTATCCAAGGTCACAAAAGTAGTAAAAATAAGATGCAGATTTAACTTCTATAACAGTCAAAGCAGAAAGTGTTTCACACACACACACCAAAAAAAAATAGGATGGAGGAGCAGGATGTATAAGGTTACAACCCCACCCCTTTTCTTTAGCAAGAATGAGAGAAAAGGGTGTTGTGGACTGAATCCATTGGTATATAAATGCTTCAGATACTTTTTAATGCAGAGAAAAAGAAGAAAAAGCATTTACTGGAAGTGATTGGGGAAAATAGTACCAGATGGCAGGTACCTCCTTCCCCCACATGATGCCTTCCTGATTCACTGCCCAACAAAAGCAAGCCTGACCTGACAACTTGAGGAGTGTGCCTGCACCTACACACACACACACACACACCAATTGTAGGTTATTTATTGGTTCAAGAAACTAGGTTTTTCTTTTGTTTCTTGGTTTTTTATGAAAGAAGAGGAAATTCAGGAGACTTGCTTGTCTTTAAAGTTGTATTTGAAGGATTGTTAGCAAAGATGAATTATTTGGCTGCAAAGGTCAGTACTAGAAACAGTCTGTGGAAGTTGCAAGAATCAAATTTAGTATTGAGAAGAGGAAAAACTTCCAAAAGTGAAATAGGATGCCTTGGGAGGTGGTGGGTTCCCCATCCTTGGACACCATCAAGCAAAGGCTAGAGGATTCCTTGTCTGGTATGTTATGCTGAGTGGGGGGTGGGAGTGGGGAATGCTTCATTTTATATGTGATTCTGTGATATTGGTGACAATAACTACTCATAGCATTATTGAGGACAAATAACTTAATAAACTTTAATGTAGTTTTGAAATTAGAGCTGGTACAAATGATTGGGTCACAGCAAAATTAAAACTCCAAGTAGAATTTAAGAAGAAAATGAGGTGATTTTATTTTAGAATGATGTGTCAGTTCCCAGGAAATCTGTTGTACCTGGAACTCTTCCTTTTAAATCTACAATCAGAGATGGGAAATAAAGAAAGGAAGGAAGCAAACATTCACTAAACTTTGTTATGTGCCGCACGCTGTGCTAATGAAGGAGAAAGCCACAGAACTAATAACTTTAAAAATGCTTTATGTCCAGTGAAAATGACCACTTTTGAACATGTGAAAATAGGTTTTTTTTTTAAGAAGAGAACTTTAAAATTACTATTGATAATTGGAAGTAAAATGGGAAGTAAAAAAAAAAGAAATTAAAACTGAGATAGAGAAAAACCTCAGCACCCAATTAACACATAATTACTTGGGCTTGTCATCCTGTGACTTCCTTGGAAGTATACAAATGAAATCAATAGAATTGTTAATTTTCCTAGCATCACTAATACATACTTGGTCTGTATGTGCTTGTTGCTGTCCTTTGTACTTGAAGAAGACGAAAATGACATGACTATGTCAGGATCAACATACAGTGTGTCCAACTGTGGCTCATCACGAATATGAACTTGAAGGCTCTACCACAGGTGGGGCACAAATCATCCATATGTTTGTGCTAAACAAATGTTAAAGTGCAGAAAATCTTAGATTTAGAAGTGGAAGAGGTTTCAAGGATTGTTTATTCCACCAACTCATTTTATGAATGAGAAAATTGATGATCAGAGAAGGAAAATAATTTACTGCAGCATACATGACTAGTAAATAATAGAACTAGTATTTGAACCAAGTTTCTCTGCTTTAATTTGGAACCCTTCCCACCACACCACAGGTTGCTATCTATATTTTTATGCCTTGTGGTTTTACATCACCTTTATTTTCAATGAGATCCTTCTTCCTTCCCTACCCAGTGCCTTTAAATCACAGTTTCTCTCACTTCTTGTAATGGTATGCCATTGATGTACATATAGGGTATGGGGATTATGCCCAGATACACTCTAATTATATAAAATTATATTTTGGATCTATTTTTATGATTATATTTTACAAGTAAATTTAGTTGTTTTTAAAGATAAGTTTAAACTATGCAAAGTATCTCATATCAAAAACCACTTAGAAAACAAATAATTCAAGAGATAAATAATTTAAGAATCATTGGACTTGCTGAAATTTGTGGCAAAAAAGACCCTGAACATTGTATTTTAAGAAGTCATGAAAGAAAACTGCCCATATCCTTAGAACCAGAAGGTAAAGTAAAAATAGAGAATTCATTGGTTCCCTCCTGAAAGAATCTCCAAAATAAAAATATCCAGGAGAGTACAATCAAACTATAGAACTTCAAAATCAAATATTAAAAATACTACAATTAACCAGACAGAAAATATTCAAATACCAAATAACTACAATGAGGATCACACAAGATTTAGAAACAATTACTATAAAGGAGCTGAGAGTTTAGAATGCAATATCCCGGAAGGGAAGAGGTATAGACTTACAACCAAAATTAACTTACCCAGCAAAGCTGAGTAAAATATTATGCGGGAAAATAGACCTTTAGCAAGTTAGAAAACTTTCCAGGCTTGTAACCTGATGAAAAGAACAGAAAAATATGGAAAATTTGAAATAAAAACACAGGAGTAAATAGAAGCAAAAAAGGGAAGGGATAAATAAAAGTGAAAAAACATGAGGAACTAAACAAGGATGAACTATTTACTTTATAATATGGAGAGATATGCCCCCTCATAACAATATATACATATGTATATATACACATGTATGTGTGTATACATATATGTATATATGTGCATATGTGTGTATATTATCATCTTAAAAGAATGAAGAAAATTAGGGGGAATAAAATGTATTAGAAAGGGAAAGGAAGAAAAAAGGAGATTGATTCACATAATTTGAGAGAGAGAGAAAATACATTTAGCGCAGTGCCAAAATACATTTCACTGAACAGAGAACCTGTAGGGGGAGGAAAAGGTAGTAATGGGGCATGACAAGAGAGATGATAGACTAAGGGAGAAATTAGTTCTAAGCAAAACAAACTCTAACTAGGAAGGTTGAATCATGAAGGGGGTCTAAAAGGAAAGGTAAGAAAGGAGAAAAAAGAATAAGGACCTCAATTTGGATTCTGGGTAAGGGAAGCAGAGAAATAGAAGCACATTGCTTCAAACCTAGAGCACCAATACTGAGCTAATTAATAATAATAATAACGTCTAGTATTTGTAGCTTCTGATAGAAAGATGATGGACTCAGGGTGGATAGTGAAATGTCTTTTGGACATGGCTAATACAGTCATTTGTTTTGCTTGACTCTGTATATATTTTACAAGGATATTATTTTTCTTTATTTTTTCAAGAGTAGTTGAGTTGGGGGCAGAGAAAGTGGAGTATTATCAATTTTAAATTGAAATTACATTCAAAAATTTTAAAAGAACAAATAATAGATGGGGGAATTACATACTGCAAAACAGCAAGGTCAGTGTAGTTAGATTTCAGAGTGGGAATAAGATGTAAAGCTGGAAAGGTATGAAGGGGCCAGGTTTATGAAAGTTTATGAAAGGCTCTGAATGCTGGACAGAGTAGCTTCTATTTGATCCTAGAGCTACTGGAAGCCTGGAAATGACACGATCATACCTAAGTTTTAGGAAGGTCATGTTGGTAGCTGAGTGACGAATGAGCTGGAGTGGGAAGAGACATGAGACAGACCAACCAACAGACTATTGCAATGAGCCAAACATGAGGTAATGGGTGCCTTAACATGATGCCTAATAGACAACAAAAAATATAAGTACATGTTGTGAAATCAGATAAGAAAAATTAACTTCCAGATGGGTTGGGGGAGAGATAATTGATGTGAAATACTTTATAAACATTAAGTGCAATTATAAATGTTATTTATCCTTATTACCCAATAGAGATAGTATGATGTATTAGAAAGGATATTTACCCTAGAATCATACTCACCAAAGTTTATTGGCTTTGACACTTCACACGTGGGCAAGCCCTTGACTTCTCTGAACTCAGTTTTCTGCATGTGTAAAATGAGCGTAACAGTTTTGAGCATAGTGGATTGAGCACTAGATTTGGAGGCAGGAAAACCTAGACTTCAATCCTGACTCAGACAATTATTAGCTATGTGACTAGCTGGGCAAGTCCTGACTTATCTTCCAAATCCCTTCAAGGTCAGAATCGATGATCTCTTCATTCCTATCCCATCTAACTCATGAAAGCTGTTCTGGGGAAATTCTTTTGCACGTTTTGAGGTGCTCTAGAAAGGTAAACAGGCAATCTGTTATCAGAAGGATGAAAAGTAACTTCACATTCACGGCACCTACTGTATTAGAGAAACATTGCCCTTGCATGTAGGAACTCTTTCTGTCTGTGTATCCTTAGCACCAAGCACAGTGCTGTGCCTAAAACATAATGTGTCCTTAAGAAATGTTTATTGGAATTGAACCACCTTCTGCAACCCCAACTTGCTGCCATCTATTAAAAAACCTTGGAAATTGCTCCAAAGCTCTCCAGTTCTCACTGGAGTATGATACAAGATAGATTGAAATGAGGTCAGGAATACTTGTTCTGGAGTCAGAGAATCTAGGTTCAAACCCGGATTCTAAAGCTTGTCTCCTATGTGCAAGTGATTTCACCTCCCTGACTCTCAGTTTCCCTATCTGTAAAATGGAGTTTTGAGATCCCTCCCAGCTTCAGATCTATAATCTCATGATGACCCACATTATTGGAAGAACACATTTTGGAGGCATGAAAGTGGGCTATGGAGAAATTGAAAACCTATTTTTTTCAGCATCATTTCAGTAGGCATCAGCCTTTCAGTCTGATCACTGAGACCATCAGCCAAAGCTAATTGTTCTGGAAATGACAGCAAGGGAATGCCCCCTCCCCCAGCCCTTTCTGTTGCCCCACCACAAAAATACTTTCTGCAGCACCTAACTTCCTTCCCTTGACCTTCCTGATGGCTGAAGAAATTGATCCAAGATCTATTTTCTTCTGTGTGCTTGTGCAAAGACCAAGGTTGAGCATTTCAGCTCTGGACAGAAAAGCCCAGAGGTCAGAGCTTTTCACAGCTGACCGAGCCAGCTCAATGCAGTATTTCCTTTGATGCCAAGACTTCAGTGCTGGGCAGATACAGCAAATGTGACTCTTGCTAAGTTCACCAATGGCTGCAGCCAGACTTAGCAGCCACAATGAAAGATAAGGACATCAGAGGTCTTCAGAAAGCCCCTTCTGTGCTCAAATAAGTTAGTCAT